>CAJHQP010006733.1:0-36492 GCA_905132765.1 Moricandia arvensis | reverse complement strand
GAGAGATAGTAATAGAGTATGATATATATTATTATATATTTTTTTTAAAAAGGTATCAGATATACTTTCGATTAAAAAAAATAATAAAATTTTTAATTTATAAAAACAATTAAAACAACAATTTTAATATCCAACAATATTTTTAATCATTAGATATAAGGCAGTATGTTTATAAGAAATCACTATACTTATCAATCATCTTACAATCAACAATGTGTCATGGTACTTAAATTATCCGATATAGACATTTTTGAATTACATTAGTCCAAAACTTCTTTTATATATAATTTTAAGAAAAATATATATCCACCTTTCGAGGACGAGTCAAAATCTAGTTCTTTTATTGTTTTTACTATTGTTAGAACTGCACCGCATTTATTTCGTAACTGTTCACTATTCCATTCGAAACAATATGTAATACAAAGTGAGTCTACTTATTATATTATTGTAGCAAACACTATGTTTTTTTGCTATACTACCAACAAAAACTATGTTAAGTTTATAAAAATGATTGATACTAGGACTAATTCAGTCAGCTGACAATTCGAGCCATGTTTAAACGCATAAAACACGGTGAGAATGAGCAAACAAGATTCCAACATCTACGTTAGTGAAAAAAAACTTCTACGTTAGTGTCCGACCATTTTTAGATTTATTTAGATTTGTAACCGTAGCTTTTTACTATTGTTTATAAAGAAAAAGATAATGGGATATGGATTTTTTAAAGTTCAGGTCCAACTCCTATAAGACTGATTAGTAAAGTATGATAATGTTTATATTGGGGTCTAGCGGTAATGTTCGCACAGATTTATTTTTGTGTTCTTTCCAAAATATTTTGTTCATGAGATATGAACATTTTATATTCTCAACATATTTGTCTAAATTTTTAATGGGAGATTTTGATTGATTTTATAACAAATATTTTTCAAGTCAAATACAAACAAAATTTTAGTCTCTAATCTGTAACAAAATTGGCACCCATCTTGTAATGTTGTAATCACAACGAGACTCTTCGCCTAATCCTAATGCCACCTTGCTATTTCAAAATCACATGAAATTTTCCATATAATGTTCGATTATGTTTTTTCTATTTCAGCAAATTTATCCATAATTCTTTGAATTTTTTCCTCTAGTAATGTATCTCGACATCGGCCCCTGCCTAACCTTTGTTATATCATTATGATTTATTCACAAAACTTACACACTATTAGTACATCACCGCCAAATCTTTACAGAAATATCTACTTAATCTTTGTATCACCGTTGTAAAGAAAATTTCGACATAAGTTTTCACACTTTTAATCTCGAAGTCACCTTGAAGACACTCCTTCCACAACCACACTTTACGGATCTTTGACTGGTTTCTACACATGCCCTCCTTCCTATCGAATGTGCATGTCATCAAATTTGAATGGTATATTGGTCTTTTTCACAGATTTTTTGTTATCCTGGCTCCAATACTAATTGTTGAGTTTTTTTCAAGTTTATATCCAACTTTTCCAATACCGATTTATACAAAAACGTATAGATTTTTGGATCCGACAAATAAAAACCGTATAGATTTTTTTGGGTCCGACAAATAAAAACCGTATAGATTTTTTTGGGTTTCTACAAAAATATCTTGTACTAATCAATGTTAGAGATATTATGTGTCTAAGATTTTTATGTGAAACTTTTCACAATTTGTTTGCTTCAGTTTAATTGTGAGTGTATTGTTATTAAATATTTTCATCAAGTCATTTGAAAGGTTCTTTTTTTGAAAAAAATATTTTCTTTTTAGTAAAAAAATATTTTCTTTTTAGTAAAAAATATTTTCTTTTTAGTAAAAATATTTTCTTTTTAGTTTAGAAACAATTCGAATATTGTTGGGAAAAGTTGCGAATAAATCCGTAATTGTTTTCATCTGAGAATTCGCAACTAAAGATAATTGTTTCGCCTGGTTTGCATTGGAAGTAATCTTGCATACAAGCTTGCTCATTTACTTGATATGTAACTAAGCATTTCAATGTAATAGTAAATTTTCATTTTGCAGTAAAAATACATGATAGAGATGGCTTGCTGACTATGTATCTTTAAAAGTATTCAAGCAAATCTAACTTTTGGTTAACCAATTAAACTCAAGAGTGATTTTTTTCAATTTCTCAGCTGCATGAAACGTTACAATGAGATATGAACTACCAACAAAAAAGAAAAAAGTAAGTGAAATAAAAGTAGGACCGTGTCGGCCATATTAACGACTTTTTTACTTTTAGTCACAAAAATCATAACAACTAAAACTTATATACTTGTCAAAATTACATGTCTTTTCTTTTGTTGACAACAAAACAATTCAATGTTTCTGCTCGTTCAAAGTCCATGCTAAATCGAATTTCGGCTGTTCTAGTTGGATACTTTCTAATATGTAAGATATTGAATGTGATGTTTGCTCCGAATAATTCAACTATCTTATAATCAGTAATTTAAACGAACGTGGCATAAGCAAAACTAAGTATGCGTTATTTAGTTTTATCTGGATATATAACGGAAAAGACTAGTAATTATTTGATCAACAATAATAATTTAAACTAAAAGAAAAGAAAATAAATTATTAATTAAATAAAGTGTTTTATATGATTTTGAATTTCTTTTATTTTTTTGGTCAGTCAAAGTATTATCACCTTTATAACAAACTCGATGAACAGACGCTTCAATAATAACACTTTATCTAAAGGATCAATTAGAATTTAGTCCGAATTACTCATTGTTATATAAAAATGCTACATTATGGATGCCGCGTACATTGCATTATTTATGTTGTCGTACATGTCATCTATAATAAAAAACGACAGTCCATAATTTATATAGGGAAAAATCTCATAATAAAAAACCTTGAAACCCTTACTTTTTCACACATGAACCTTGAAACTTTTTCGATTACCACATTAAACTTCTAAAGTGGCCAATTGTATCACAATAAATTTCTAATTTGGGCTAACTTGTACATCAAGCAAAAAATTAACATGTATAACAGATAAATGTGATGATGTGTCAGTTTTTTTTCAAAATAATAATTATTTAATTAATAAAATAAATAAAAAACTAAATAAAAACAGAAATTAAATAAAAAATCAGATAAATAAAATGAAAAATCAGAATAAATTAAATAAATATTATAAAATAAATTAAAATCATAATTTTAAAAAAAAAATTTCAAAAATCCAAAAAATTAAATTAAAATACAGAAAATTAAGAAAAATAGAAAACTAAAAAAAATCACAAAATTAAAAATTAAAAATTATATCATTGATGATGATGGTAGTTTCTCTCATAACCATTAATAATAACGTTTTGGACATATCTCTAATGATAGTTTTCGACATTTATGTCAATAACGATATTTTGATAACTATCATTTAAAACAGTAGATATGTCAAGGATGAAACTATCGTTAGAGATATATCAATGATGAAACTATCGTTAGAGATATATCAATGATGAAACTATCGTTAGGAATATGTAAAAAACGTCATTGATGATAATGATTATGTGAGAAACTATTATCGTCATCAGTGAAATATTTAAAATTGTTATTGTCAAAAATGATATATTTGTTTTTTTAAATAATCTTGTAATTTAAAGAGAATATTATGGTTTTTTAATTTTGTGATGTTTTCTTTAATTTTGTTTAACTTTTTGTCTGTATTTTATTTAATCTTTTTGATTTTTTTTTTAATTTTATGATCTTAATTTATTTTTGAATTTTTATTTATTTTTTTTTATTTTTTATTTTGATAATCTAATTTTTTAGTTTAATTTCTGATTTTTATTTAATTTATTAATTAAATAATTATTATTTTTGAAAAAACTAACACATCATCACATTTACCTGTTGTACATGTCAACTTTTTGCTTGATGTACAAGTTAGCCCAAGTTGAAAGTTTATTGTAATACAATTGCCACTTTAAAAGTTTAAAATGATAATAAAAAAAATTCAAAGTTAAAATGTCAGTGAAAGATTTTTATGTGATTTTACCATTTATATAGCAGTAGTTTAATTGTTTTATGTCCCAAACCCGTGAGTCTTATCGAAGTCCGACAAAAACTAGCAAACTCACTTGTCCAAACGTTAATGGCAAACTAGAGTTCAAGACTGGCTCTAGGATTAATAGAACTCAAATAATTACAATCTAGAAGCGATTCTCTTTTTTTTTTGTCTTTTTCTCAACTCCACCGGGAAACTCTAATTTTTAATTTTAATTTATGATAATAAAATCATCATTATCCTTATCCCTTAGATGAATTCTTAAAGAGTGGAGTCCACATAATTTTTAAAAACTACCTCTCTCACCTTTTGTGTAAGAGACATCTTTTTAGGATTTTTTTGGACTATTCCGCATATCCAACTGACACGTGGTTGACTCTGCGATTAGTTCATTTTTTATTTTTTATTTTTAAAAACCGATCAAAGAAAAAAAAAATTAAAAATACCTTAGTTTTTGGGATAATGATGCTCAATCATCGTTGGTCTCTTAACCTTCGGTTCTTTCTAGGTACTAAGAAGTGCTAGTATGTGCCATAGAAGAGGAACTTGAAGAACTGAAGTAGAGAGAATTTGCTGCTTGGATGTTTGGTTATGTGAGTGTTTTAAACAAATTATTATTAATCACATGTTATCATAATCCTCGGAATATTGCTATAACAAATTTCTATTAATAGGTGTATGCTAGAATTGCCAGAGGTGAACATTTGACGATTGAATACGCGAGATGGTGTGTGGACCACATCATGTTGTGAAGTCATATCCGAGATTTTGTACTTGAGGATATGCATTCACAACTCAAAAGAGGAGACGTTCACAGTAAAACTTATGATGCTGGTGTCTCGTCTGCATTTGGAGATGATGTGTACTACGGAATATACACGAAATTTTGGAAACCAAGTATCCGGGCATGGTTGGATTGTGGTGTACGGTTTTCTATTGTAATTGGTACGACAACACTGTAGATCGAGGTGTGAGAACAAATGCATTTGTGTTACATCATTACATTCGCGACGAAAGCTGCAATATTATGATCTTTTCATTCTTGCTTCGTAGGCGATCAAGTAATTATGTATATATATGTCAATTTATTCATAATGATTTATTCATGTGTATATTACTATTACTTTTACATATAAATTTTTAATATTTTACAGGTTTGCTATATCAAGTATCCTCGGGTTAGGAACAGAGATGATCCATGGGTCACTGTTACATCACTCAACTCGAGAGGGCGAGTTCACGGAAGTTCTGATCAAGACCCACTACAACCAAGCACATCCGGAAACTTAAGTGTAGCTGAAGATTTAGCAAATGCTGAGCTTGTAGTCGATTTAACTGACTTTGGAGAGGAAGCTGTTGTTCACGAAGAAGATGAACCTGTGATTGGAGAGTATCACCAAAATTCAGATTCAGATTCATCTGGTGATGACTCAGATCATAATAACTCTTAGCTCTAGAGTTCTAAACGGATGTGTAACCAAAAAAATAAGTGCATTTTAGTGATATAAGTAATCAAATCAATTATCTTAAGCTTTTTACATATAACAAATTTTGGAATGTTACAAATCTGCTCTCATAAATAATAATTTAATACTCCTTACGTTTCATATTAGTCATCATTGTAGAATTAAAATTTTGTTATAAAATAAGTATTGTTTTAAAATAAAAATTAAGAAATACCCTAAGATAGACCTAAAAAAGTTTTTGTCACAAAAATAATCTTTAAGAAAATAAATGAAAAAAATAATCTTTATCAAAGGGTTAAATATACATTTATACCCCTTAGGTTAACTAATCTAGACTTAGGGTTTAGAGTTACGGGATGAGGTTTTGGGATGAGGTTTAAAAAAAAAATATTAGTTTAAAAAAAATAAAAAAGTCTAGTTTGGTCATTTTTGTTCTTCAAGATTATTTTTGTGACAAAAACTTCAAAAATAATTATTTCAGAGATTTTGCCCATTAAAATTTCAATGTAAAATTTATTAACTTTACATATCATATAATTTTTATATTTTTTCAGGAAAAGTAATTGTACTAACTGTTTCCATGTATTCAAAAACATTTGTTTACTAATTTCTCAGTAAAATGTGTGAAAAAACCAAAATTGATAATGTATTTAACATATTTACTTGACAAAAAAGTAATTTAACATATTTACTAAAGATACATGTTCCAGAGAAATAGTAAAGACCTAAGACCATGTCCAACGCATGGTCCATAAGAGTTTCACAGCCCAGATCCTTAGGCTTTTTGGATTTAAAAAGTATTAAATTGGGCCAGCTTCTGTCGAGGCGCCCTTAAATAACGATTTTAAGGGTGAGTCCTAAACGACGTGTCCGCTTCCTATTGGTCTTGCGGCAACCCTAAACGCGTGAATACAAAAAAGCTTTATTTTCGCGAAAGAAAGAAAAAAAGTGAGAGAGAGCGATATATTTGGCGATCATCGCGAACTTCCAAAACCTGTCGGTAAATCGATTTTGCATGCTTTATCCGAGTTGTTTAGGGTAGATTTATGGACCTGTAGTTTGTTATTTCTTGTTCTCCTCTCAATTTCTTGTTCGGTTTAGGTTTTAAAATCGATTTGAGGATCGATTTTGCATGCTTTATCCGAGTTGTTTAGGGTAGATCTATGGATCTGTAGTTGTTCCTTCTTGTTCTCCTCTCAATTTCTTGTTCAGTTTAGGTTTTAAAATCGATTTGGGGATCGATTTTATCGATTTAAACTAGGGTTTTCGTTAGGGTTTGAATACTATCGGGGTTAAGTTTTTTTCTTATGATTTGGTGATTCCGTGTTCAATTGGTTTTGTTTTCAGGTAGGAGTTTGATCATGTTCTCGAATTTTGTTAGTCTTGTTCTTCTTGTATGTGTGTTATGTTTTGTACATGATTATGTGATTGGTTATTGCTTATTGTTTGCTATTGTTTGCTATTGTTGGGTATTGTTTGTATAATGGTGTGTTCTGTTGTTTTCTTATACTTATGTTAGAAACTTTTGCAGGTTATTAGCAAATGGATCCCAATGAAGAGAGGAGATCTAAGAAGGCGCAAAAGGCCCTCTACGATAGCCTGCATTTCGTAACTGACTCGATGCTAGGTATTCAAGAATGGTGTGTTTGTGGTGAACGCTTAATGCGCGAGAGAGCTCCAGCTGAAGTCTTTGACTACTACCAAGGAAGAGGTTCTTCACCTGCAAGGAGTACAAAGTAAGTGAATAACTCTTATAACATCTTTGTTTGTCTAGGTTTGTAAAGATAACTAAATCTGACTTGTTTTATTTCTGTAGAATGATGGAATGCATTACAGGCAGCCCTCGGTGTGTGCAGTCGAGGAAGAGCTTGGTATCGTGAAAACGCCGTCTGGAAAAATGTGAAGTAGAGAATAAGGAGCTAAGGCAGTGGTGGAGAAGCTCATAGCCCGAGTGTCTGAGCTCCAGTCAAGCCGCATAAGGTTAGTTAATCTATCTTCTTACGCTTAGTGTTTATGAAATTATTGTCTTGGTGTTTAAGCTAAACATAAAAAAGCTTGAGTAAGCTAATGTGAATTAAAGTTTGAAAACTCTACTTGCAAATCCAACTGCATTGATTTGATTGGTCTTTAAATTGAAAACACTAGCTCAGAACACTTGATTACCGCATTGAAGCTCTACTTTTACTTTCCTAGGGTGGTGGTTAGATTAGGTTAGACATTAAGTACTTAATTTACAAAGCACCCTAATTAAATAGAGCCACAAAAAATGAAAAGCACAACACATAACCGAAACAAAAACCCCTAAACTTGAAAATGGCCTCCTATTCCCAGGCTTTGTTAACCTTTTAACCAGCCAAACCGGAGAGTCTAGCAGTCCAGGGTTTGTGAACCTCTCAGGTTCTGAGTCCATGGACATGGACTCCCCTGAATTTCCAGCTTTTAGCAGCCCCTGTTCAGAAGCAACAAATGCGAAGGAGAGAAGGAAATGAACTTCGAAGGAGGATCTAATTCTGATAAGTTCATGGCTCAACACCAGCAAGGATCAAATTTTTGGCAATGAGCAAAAGTGTGGAACGTTTTGGAGCAGGATCCAGGAGTATTTCAATGCAAGTGTTCCACATCATGGGTTGGCAACTAGAGAGCTGGGCCAGTGCAAGCAGAGGTGGGGAAGGATTAATGACCTGGTCAGTAAGTTCTGTGGTTGCTTTGATGCATCTTTGAGGCTCCAGTCAAGCGGTGAAAGTGACAACGATGTGATGAGGAAAGCACTAGACATGTTCTCCAATGATTATGGCTCTAAGTTCACTCTTGAGCATGCTTGGAGGGAGCTTAGGCATAACCAGAAGTTGTGCTCTGTGAATCAATCTAAGGATGGTCCTAAAGAGAAGCGTAAGAGTGTTGGTGTTGAAGCGAAGAGGAGGTCAGTGGTGGAAGGCCTCCGGGTATCAAGGCTGCAAAATCTGCTAAGAAGAAGAAAGGTGGTCAAGGAGGAGTCTTACAGTGAGTTAAAAGCAGTTTTGGATTTGAAAGACAAGCTAAACAAGCAGAAGCTGCTTGAGAAGCTCCTTGAGAAGCCTGAGCCTCTCTCTGACATGGAAATGTCATTAAAACTAAAACTTATGGCAGAAATGTTGTGATTAGGCTCGAGTTAGGTGTCTTTCAAGTTGTTGTTTTTTGTTGTTTTATGTCATAGTATTTAAAACGTTTTGAATACTTTAAACTAGTTGCCTGACTCTTTGTTGTTTTATGTAACAAGTTGAATTCAGTAGCATGGGAGCAGAGAGGACACTGCTTTATTTTGGTGTGTTGTGCCACGAGAAGCTTTAAGTTTTTGTTGTGTTGTGTCACGGCTTTATGTTGTATTATGACTTGGCTTTATGTTGCCTTTATGTTTCAGTCTGTACTTGGCTATGTGTTGTGTCACGGTTTTATGTTATATATTCTAGTTTAGCTATCTCCTTCTTTATGTTCCAGTTTTTAGCAATATCAAACTCTATCTCTCTTTATTGCAATCTCAAACTCTATCTCTCTCTATCTCCATTGAATAGAAAGTTCAAGTTTCTCAAACTCTATCACTCTCTATTGCAATCTCACTCTCTATCGCTACATAACCGAAAGAGTGTCAAGTAATCTCAAACTCAATCACTCTCGTAAGTGTCAAGTAACCTTAACGATTTGCTTAAAAATGTTTTGCTTAAAAACGTTTTGCTTATAAGCATTGATTATGTTTACAAGCATTGACTATGTTTTCAAATCAACCTTAGCGTATATTTCATTATTTCATTATATGCAGGAGTATAGTAAAATTTGCCAAACATGTCATCCTCATCCAATGAGGAAGAAGAAATTTTAGACAAAACTTTTGAAGCTTACTTTGAACAGCAAGTCGAAGCAATGTACAACAACATAGTGGAGTATCAACCTACATTGCCGACGAGACGAGCATACATAGAAAGAAACCGCGAGGAAGGGCACAACCGTTTATGGAACGACTATTTTAGTGCGGAGCCGACATATCCGTCTCACTATTTTAGGCACCGCTTCCGAATGAACCGGGCATTATTCACGGGGATTGTTAATCGCCTATCCACGGAAGTTCCTTATTTTCAACAAAGAAAAAATGCAATAGGACTAAACGGGCTATCTCCACTACCAAAGTTTTCGGCAACAATTTGTATGTTAGCCTATGGTTGTGCGAGTGACATGGTTGACGAATATCTCCGCATGGGTGAGAGCACTGCCTTGTTATGTTTGGAAAAATTTACAGAATCCATCATACATTTATATGGAGAGGAGTATTTACGCAGACCCACACCAGAGGATCTTCAACGACTACTTGATATCGGAGAGGTACGTGGTTTTCTTGGGATGATAGGAAGCATTGACTGTGTGCATTGGGAGTGAAAAAATTGTCCACACTCTTGGAAAGGGCAGTACTGTCGTGGTTCTAGTAAGCCGACAATTGTCCTAGAGGATGTAGCCTCGCAAGATCTGTGGATATGGCACGTGTTTTTTGGACCGCCAGGTACCTTGAACGGTATTAATGTCCTCGATTGGTCTCCGGTTTTTGATGACATTTACATGGTCGAGCTTCAAGACTTGAGTTCATCGTCAACGGTCACAAATACCATAGGGCCTACTACTTGACCGACGGTATATATCCAAAGTGGCCTACCTTTATCCAATCAATCCCTATGCCTCAGGGTCCTAAGGCGGAGTTATTTGCACAATGTCAAGAAGCCGCAAGAAAATATGTCGAGCGTGCTTTTGGAGTCTTGCAAGCTCGTTTTGCAATTGTTAGAAACCCGACTCTTCTTTGGGACAAGGAAAAAATCAGCAACATTATCAGAGCATGTATCGTACTACACAATATGATAGTGGAAGATGAACATGATGGATACACTCAATATGATACATCTATATTCGTAGAAGGAGAAATAAGCAGAAGTTCAGAGGTGTATTTCTCATTCTCTACAAACATGCCTTCAAATCTCAGTAATATGCTTGCCATTCGGAGTGAACTTCGCGACCAAAGGATACATGAACGATTTAGTTGAGAATGTATTTACAAAATTTGGTCATCAACAAGTATAAATATTGTATGTTTAATATTGTATAAATATAATTTTATTTTCAATTTTTGTTTTTCCTAAGAACTCCATTTTGGAGTTCACCAATGGCCCCCAAATTTTCGACGGTTCTTAACTTATTTTTTTAATTATTATTTGTTTAAATTAATTGCTATGAACCCCAAAATGGAGTTAGGGGTGGAGATGTTCTAAGCATTATTACTGTTAAGAGACTCTGTTAGATATCTCAAAATAAATCTTTTATTATTTGATTGCTTGAAAAAATTAGATGATAAAGGTAAAAGTTAATTAACAAAGAAACTTCTTCTTATATTTTGGGTTGGATTTCAGACTCCCTATCTAATAGACATGTCTTTAATGATCTATCTGTTCATATATCTCAATCAATCATTTCTTATTCAATTAATATATTTGACTAACATTAGAGTGAATCTATGGAATTGTTCACAACTAATGTTAATTCGATGACCTATCGACATATATCAATGATGGTCGAACAAGATAAAAAGCATAAAATGAACAGCACAAATGTTAAATCAGAAGAGATGTTAAATGAACAGCACAAAAGATAGGCCTACTTGACTTTCGTAGTTTTTCTATATAATTAACTAATGAAAGAAGACAAAATTTTATGATTAATGATCACTATAGAGAAAATATATTTGTAATTTAACCCACACAGTGAAACCTGTCCCCCACCTTTACCCTTTTTAAGAAAAACGTAAAAGAAATTAAATTATATTAACATCTAACTTTTTCCAAACATAAATAAAAGGTGAATGCTAATTGCTCTTAATTATAATGCTAACAGGAGTTCTACAATTCCTGATAATTTTGAATAATTTGAATAAAAACATCAAATTATTTAGGTAGATCAAGTAAGCACATTTAGTGTTTTAGATAATTCTTAATAAGTTAATAATTTTGTATATAAATATTTAAATTTTTTAGATAATGTGAATATTATAATTAAATTCAACTAGTATGTCTAGTTTTAAATCTGAATATACTATTTTGAATACATATTGTATTTTAGATTACAATAGTTATTTATTTCTCAATTTAGTATGGGTTCAGTTTAAATATCCAATATATTTAAAACAAAATATTTAGATGCTTATCCTTTTAAATTCGATTGGTTCAGTTAGGTTTTTAGGATTCTGGGTAATTTGCCAGCCCTACATGTCATGATGCTCTAAAAAGCAGTTGAGAAAAATAAGAAGAAAAATTGACTGGGTTCTGTAGTTCAATGCTACTATATCAAACTCGAATGTTGAGACTTCCGACATGTCAAATTTAAATATTGTTTTTCACATATGACATTGCTTTAGTGTCAGATACGATAACCTGACAATTATATACAAATTTATACAATGTCGCATTTTCTGTCTTTGTTTTTTTTACCAAGCTATATATATTATGTGTATATGTATGTGAGTGTGAGTGTGAGTGTGAGTGTGAGTGTGGATGTGAGTGTGAGTGAATGACTGCATCCCCAAAATCCATGCTCCTAGAAGTAGGTTCAACATTAACTTAGGCATACATGTATCCATATAATTGATTTAACTAATGACATAATACAATCGAGTAGGATACAAGATCTGATCTTGAAGCCATATAGTGGTTATTAGAAAAGGCCAGAGTCTTAGTAAGATATATATCTTATTTTACCAAAAAAAGATATATATGTTTTTAGTTTTATTTTTCTAATCGAGATTGAGTATAAGAAGCTTTATGTACTGTATGTATGTATATCAATACATGTATACATGATATAACACAACCTTTAGAACTCAAACATATATACTGAAGGGAATGAAACCTAAATTTACTACTTAGAGCTTAATAAAACTAAGCCCAAGCCCAATGCAAGTCCCACTCTAGTATGGAAGCCCAAGTCGCCAAAGCCCATCATCAGTACTCCTCAAGTGACAGCCTGCACCAAGGAAGAAGACAGAACTGGTCAAAACGAGAAATGTGAAGGACAATCCGTAAAAGCAAAAGGCGACTTGACCTCATCTACAGCTCAGCACATTACAACGGCTAACAGATTCGCAGCCCTGAAAGATAAGAATGAAGACATCATTGTAACCTAATGTACTCTCCTATAAATAGAATAGTAATGATGTAATGAAGGTGAAAACGAGAGCATATTGAAATAAAACACTAACCTCTTCTCAAAAGTTATCATGGTATCAGAGCACAGAGATTAGGGATCTGAGAGTCATGGCAGACACACCCATGGATCTCACGTCACCTCCCTCTCTGAGCATTGTTAACTCCATCACTGTGAAGCTTACCGAACAAAACTATGCATTCTGGAAGAGACAGTTTCAAGCCTTTCTTAACGGGCAAGGTTTGCTTGGCTTGTTACTGGGTCCACGACACAACCTCCTGCCACGATCATGGTGCCTAACATCACTGGAACTTCAACTCCCAAGGTGAATCCTGAACACCAGCTCTGGTTTCAAACTGATCAAGTTATTCAGTCTTGGCTCCTAGGCTCGGTTTCAGAATCGATTCAAGGCGTAGTGATACATTGCTCAACTTCTCACGAGATCTGGAAAGCAATAGACCGACACTTTAACAGGCCCTCCAACTCAAGGTTATTTGAGCTTCAACACAAGATTCAGACAGCTACTAAAGAAGGAAAGACCATGGCTCAATACCTTCAAGATATCAAGAATCTTAGTGACCAGCTTAACTCTATAGGAAGCCCCATGTCAGAGACGATGAAGATATTCTCTGCTCTTCGTGGTCTTGGTCGTGATTATGAGCCCATTAAAACAACTATTGAAAACGCCATGGACTCCACCCCGTCTCCTACCTTCGACGAAATCATTCCAAAGCTTACAAGCTTCGATGACCGCCTACAAAGCTATACTTCAGGTTCAGAGGTCTCTCCACACCTTGCTTTTGCATCTGTTCATGTCAACCAAGGAAATGAGTTCTATTCTCGTGGTGGGAGAAACAACAGAGGTCGATATGGAAACTACCGTGGTAAAGGTACATCTTTTTCTACTAGGGGACGTGGGTTCCATCAACAAATCTCATCCCCACGCTCATCTGACGCCGATACTCGTCCCACCTGCCAAATCTGTGGAAAGTATGGTCATCCTGCAATGAGATGTTGGCACAGATTCGATCATACTTTTCAACAAGAAGATGTTCCTAGAGCTTTGGCAGCCATGCGTATTATAGACGTAACGGACAGTCCTGGTTTGGAATGGCTCTCTGACAGTGGTGCTACCTCCCATGTTACTAGTTCTCCGCAACATCTTCAACACTCTCAGCCTTACTACGGAACAGACACAGTAATGGTTGGGGACAGCAGCTTTCTTCCCATCACTCATACAGGCTCTGCCTCCATCGCAACCTCTTCAGGTACACTTCCTCTAAAAGATGTTCTTGTATGCCCCAATATTGCTAAGTCATTACTGTCTGTTTCAAAGGCAACAAAGGATTATCCTTGTGTTTTTAAATTTGATGATCATGGTGTGCGTGTTAAGGACAAGTACACAAAGAAGTTGCTGATAAAGGGAAGAAACAGTAACGGGTTATACCTGCTGGAGCCTCATCATCAGTACTCGACTCTGTTCTCCTCTAGACAACGTTCTGCTACGGATGAAGTTTGGCATAGGAGACTGGGTCATCCACAACAACAAGTGCTTCAGCTTTTATCTGCATCAAATGCTATTTCAATAAGCAAGAGTACCAAGAGAGATTGTGAAGGTTGCTATCTTGGGAAAAGCAGTAGATTACCGTTTAGTTCTTCCAGTTTTACCGCTTCAAGACCATTGGAAAGGATACATTGTGACTTGTGGGGTCCTGCACCTGTTGTCAGTAGTCAGGGGTTTCGTTACTATGTAATCTTCATAGACCATTGGTCAAGGTTTTGTTGGTTTTATCCCTTAAGAAATAAATCAGACTTCTTCACTATATTTTGCAACTTTCAACGATTAGTGGAAAATCAAATGAGGAGCAAGATAAGTACCTTTCAATGTGATGGTGGTGGAGAGTTCACTAGCAAACTGTTTCTTGATCATCTTCAAATGCATGGGATTGCTCAACACATTTCATGTCCACACACTCCTTAGCAGAATGGTCTTGCTGAAAGGAAGCATAGACACATCACCGAATTGGCTCTCTCCATGCTCTTTGACAGTAAGCTCCCACACAAATACTGGGTTGAATCGTTATTCACTGCGAATTATCTGATCAATCTTCAGCCTACACCTGTTTTAGAAGGCAAACATCAAAGTCCACATGAAAAACTCTTTGGTATGGTCCCTGATTATAGTGCTCTACGGGTGTTTGGGAGTGCCTGTTTTCCTACTCTTAGGGACTATGCAGCAAATAAGTTTGATCCGAGATCCTTACCATGTGTGTTCCTTGGCTACAATGCTCGTTACAAAGGATATCGCTGCTTGTTTTATTTCAATATGCTCTCGTTTTCACCTTCATTACATCATTACTGTTCTATTTATAGGAGAGTACATTAGGTTACAATGATGTCTTCATCCTTATCTTTCAGGGCTGCGAATCTGTTAGCCGTTGTAATGTGCTGAGCTGTAGATGAGGTCAAGTCGCCTTTTGCTTTTACGGATTGTCCTTCACATTTCTCGTTTTGACCAGTTCTGTCTTCTTCCTTGGTGCAGGCTGTCACTTGAGGAGTACTGATGATGGGCTTTGGCGACTTGGGCTTCCATACTAGAGTGGGACTTGCATTGGGCTTGGGCTTAGTTTTATTATCCACCCTCAAACATAAATATATCGTTACTTAGAGCTTAATTAAATACTAAACAGATCCCACTATAAAGTGTATCTGATCTCTGGTTATTGTCCTGCTTTGTGAAAGCATAACAAAAGACAAAAAAAAAATATTTTGCAAATTTCATAATTAATATAGTAACTTTAGATATGTAATCATATAGTTTTGTTCCCAAAATGTGTCCTAAATACACTGATCCATATATAAATATATATATGGATATCTCTGGATTTATAAAATACATAAGGAATGTTGTTAATCATCTCATCGTTTGATATTTAAAAAAAAAAGAATATTTATGTTTTATTACTGGTACGATGAACCTATACTTGCATCTGAACTGCTCCAGACTTGATTTTAAGCTCTCGGTGTGGCCTGAATTGAATCCCTATTGTTTTACATTGCCTTTCTCCAAACGTTTAAGAAATTCGGTAATTATGCATTTTATAGAGTGTTATCGACTAGGAGGATTATTCGGACTACAAACTATTGATTTATTGATTTATTTATTTTACATTGACATAAGGTATTTTAGTTTTTGTATTTAATTATAAAATTATTTTATTGAATTGTAATATATATATACAAAAATTAGAAATTTTTTGAATTTACACTAATATTATTGTTTAATTTAATATACTTAGACCAATTCAAATCAAGTTAGAGTAATTTTAATCGATTTAAACCAATTTGAATTGCATAAATCAAACTTTAAGAAAATCATTTCAGTTATGGTCTATTTTCTGTCTAGAGGGAAGCCTAGACGTCACCTAAGCCATTTTTTAGAACCTTGTATTTCTCTAACTAGTCTAAAAGATTCTTTGATGAAATTCATCTTGTACCATTTCGTTTAAATTAATTAATGAAAACTAGTATAACAAAATATAGATATTCATGAAAGCGTTCATAAATTAGCATCAAAAGATAAGAGACAATTACAAGAGGCAATGGCTAGATAAGCTAATAAAAACCCTAATCCCAAATTTCAAGAACGCCCCAGAGCCCTAATTCAAGAACATTCCAAAACACAAATGTGACTGAAATTGTTAATAAATTATCTTCTTGAATCTTACAAGGTGAGAAAAACATACGATTTATTTAACAAAGCATCTCAGATGAGTGATTATCATAAGGAAAAAAGAAACAAAGATGACTCGCATAAAAGTAAACAAAGCATACAACACAAAACTAAATCAGTAACTCCAGAGGCTCTCTCCCTCGGAATTCTCCGGCGAATCATCCAACGGAGGAGATCCCATCCACGGTGGAGCCACCATCAACCCCTTGGCCATCTCCTCTAGCAAACCAGGCATGTTCAATAGCTCTTCTTCATCCACAAACTCAATAGCTGAAGATCCCGCCTCCTCGGCAACTTCCTCAGCCTCTTTTCACCTCCCTTCACAGCCGCATTGGCAGCCGCAGCGGCCGCCCCAGCAGTGGCAGCGGCCGTGGCGGCAGCCATTCGGATATGAGCTGCTGAGGAGGAAACCGGAAGAGGGTAACTCCCGACAGACTCAGGGAAGTTCAAGACGGCTTCTCTACCTTTAAGAGCTAAAGCCGCCACGTCGTAAGCGGCGGCAGCCATCTCAGGCGTCGTATAAGTCCCGAGCCATACACGTGTCGTCTTCTTAGGCTCTCGAATCTCGGAGACCCATTTGCCGCTCCGGGAACGGATCCCACGGTAGACCGGATGTTTTTTCCGGCGAAAGACAGAGGAGCCGGTCTCAGTGGCCATTAATGTATTATTATCGCTACTACTTGTAGTAGAAGAAGCAGCCGCAAAAGAGACAGTAGCAAGTGGACAAGAGTTTTCACACGTGGATGAGGCAGAGAGACTGTCACCGCACGTGTGAGCTGGGACAATAGTAACTGAAGATGAAGAAGCTTGGTTTATAAGTTTAGGTTCAGTGAAAGGAACTTTACGGTCAGGGTCAGCCATATATATATATAGAGAGAGAGACAGATATGTTTTTATTTATGCACAGTAGAGAGAGATATGTAAGAAACGGGACTTAGGGTTTTAATGGAAGAAATTAAGGTTTTTAAATATGAAATGAAAGTGCGTGGCTATTGCGTGGGGTTTCCTAAAGTGTGTTTTGTTTGTGTTTGTGTTTGGTGGGTTTTTTTAGCTGTAAAAAGATATACCAAAAAAACTATTTTTTATTTTATTTTATTCTTTTTGATTCAGAGATTTTTTGTATAGTTAACCAGGATGGATATGTCGACATGTATGAGGTGCTCGAATCAATTTTTGACCAAACCCATTTAGAGAAAAAAAATAAAACAATTATGCATTGTGTTTTAACTTCTTTTGAAAAAATGCTAACTATTATTTATTGTTGAGTGAGAAAACTCTGATTTCATAGAAATATGAGAGAGAGAACAGTGTCTATTTTCATGTTCAAACTAGTTTACGGATGAAAAATCTCCTAAACATTATTTAACAAGTATTTGATCGATGGCATCATAATAATTATTTTAATTAAAAATGACAAGATTTAATCACATGAAACTGTGATATGGACTAAAGTTAAATGATATTAATTTTAATTATATAATTTTAAATATAAGGTAACAGCTATGCTAATACTATTACCAAATATAAGTCAAAAATTTTTAGATGATATAACTGCAAATGTAATTTTACATCAGTTTAAAATACAAATTTATTTATATTAAAATAGATTTATATTTCGTATTATTCACATAAATAATATTTAAAATAAAATACATATCATAATACAAATTAATCTTATAGTAAAAATTGTGTACATAACTAAATTATAACTAATAATCAATAACAATTACACCCAAAAATTAAATTTATCCAACTAATTTTTAGAAAAATAATACAATCTTTTCAATATAAACTAGTTAGTTTTTGAATTTAACATATAAACTAAACATTTATTCAGGAGAATAATATTTGTTCTCCCCACACCACACCGACCATTTATGATATTTTCTCTCTCATAATCATGGGATAATTATATAGATATATATATTCAAACCAAATTTGGTAAGTGCTCAAATTTTATGAATAATAGATGATTAAATTCTTTCTATAGATCTTTTAGGGAAATTATCAAAATACTACATTCTTACTACTATTTTTATATTTATTTTAGTTATTTTTACTCTTATTTTTAAGAGAGAAAACAGACAATAATAAGCTTTGGTTAATTAATCTAAGATTTAGTGTTTAAAGTTGATGGGTGAGATAAGATTTAGGAATATAAAATTTAGGATTTTAATTAATTTTAAAAAATATTTCCTCTTAAGAAATGGTATTTTATGAAAATTGTTTTTATTGAAGGTAAAAATGAATAATGGTATCAATAACGTGGTAAACATAAAATTTCTCATCTTTTTATAAACAAATATAATTTATTAAAATTGTCAATTTTCAAATATATATATGAAACTTATATAACTCACACAATGTATACTAATATAGGCAGAAAAGATGGACATTGTTCAATTTGGGTTAACTTGCAGCATGAGTATTTAACCTTAATATTAAGCAGATTTTAATTGTTTACTAATAAATCAACTATATAATTTAAATGATCATAGAGATATGGATACAATAAACAATTTTTTACTATATTGTAAATCGAATAAACTGATATTTAGTTAAATAAGGTAAAATTGAACAAAATTATTTTAATTTATTATATTTTCTATAAATTAATGAACTAAGAATTCCAAAGAATTTGATGAAATTACTAAATTCAAATACTAAAAATCTAAAGTAATATATAATAATAAATAATGAAATAAATTGTTATATTCCCGCTATATCATCTTGTATAGTTTTAGACATGTAGTTCATGTTTTATACTTGCGATGGATTAAAAAAAAAAATTGCAGATAGAGATACTGTAGAAATGTGTGAAGTTCTACATATAGGCTTAGGACAATTTTATTCTGGATCCTAGATTGAGGCCCATTAGACTATTATTTTCATTGGGTCAGTATGTTTGTAAAACACAATTTTTCAATATAAATAGTATGTAAATGTACAATTATATTTGAGAGTGATTTTTTTTATTTATATTCATACCCACTAAATTTTATTTTATCAATTTTTTATTTCATGTTTACCATTTATAACCTTGATAAATTATGCGATTGTGAATGTTATTCTATTACAATCTTGTATTTCATCGTGTGACAATGAATCATTTTATACAGAGATGAAAAGTATATCCTGAGATATTAAACCTGGCTTAATTTCATAACATCATTCTTTTACTTCTCTGGTTAGGCCTGGGCGTTCGGTGTCCCATTCGGATTCGGTTCAGTTGATTCGGATTTTTGGATTTTCGATACTAAGAATAGAGGCCCCGTTCGGGTTTTATGAAATTTTGGTACGAGATCAGTTCGGAACCCATCGGGTTCGGATCGATTCGAAGCAGCTATAGAAGATCTACATAAACCCGAAATTGAAACAAGTCCGGTTCGATTTCGAGATTTAGTACCAAATAACCAAATAATCCGAAGAAACACAAACAAAAGCAGAAAAATTTGAGTCTAAAACGTGAAAATATCTAAATCCAAAGTCACAAAAGGGTACACTAGTAGACAATAAGAATTCATTATTCAAATACCATACATACAAACAGAATCTTATAACTTAGACGTAAATCAAAATGCTTAGTATTTTTGTGGGATGCTGAATCTCCATACTCTGAAAACTGCAAAAAGATTGTTTACAATTTAACATTCATATTGAGTACTAAGCTAATACAAGCTTGTTCAATGTGTTTTAAG
The DNA here is from genome assembly GCA_905132765.1 of Moricandia arvensis. Lineage (NCBI taxonomy): Eukaryota > Viridiplantae > Streptophyta > Magnoliopsida > Brassicales > Brassicaceae > Moricandia > Moricandia arvensis. Next base: position 16,367 of record CAJHQP010006733.1, on the reverse strand, counting down.
AATCAAGAATGTCTCTTTCAATCGTGTGCACATCTTCAAGATGATGCTGAATCCATCTGTAAACATGAAAACACATGTAAGTGGAGAACAAAAACAATAAATTACAGAGGTATTAGTGAAAAACGAAACAGTAGACATGCAAAAATGAATTAAAAAAATGAATCAAACCATATGCAAATAGAAGACGAGGGATTGATTTTGAATCAATTACCAAAGCATTCATAAGAACCGAAGAAGAAGAAGTGCAGAAGACATAAAACAAACAAACCTGTAATTCTCAGATGGTCACGAGACATGCTTAGGTCTATCTCTGGTTTTTTTTTTTTTTTTTTTTTGATATCCGTGGAGATCCCAGGCGGTAAGCCCAGACTAATCCCCACGAAGCCTTCCATCCGGATACGCACGGTTATAGGCGGAAAGGTGGCCAAGGCAACTCGAACCCAGGTGGCGGACATTCCAGCTGGAGTTCCATTACCACTGGACCAAGAGCTCTTGGTTGATCTATCTCTGGTTATGCAACGATCTCTCCTTGTTAAGATCGGTTATGATTCCTAAGCATGTTTTGTTTACCCGTGGGACATTGAATCATTATCCTTGAGAAATAAAAAGTTCTTATGATGATTATAGCAATCATTTAATCACACATACAACAGTTATGTTCCCACTTTCCACATCATTAGAGCAGTATAAACTAAACAGCAATGTTTTCTTCTCCCCTTTATGTGCTCTAAGAAGATTTCACACTCATAAACAAGATTTCAGTTCTTTCAGTCGAAACACATATCAAAAGGAAATGGGTCAGAGTCGGATCAATCTAAGATTAAAGAAAGCTGTTTTATCAATACAATAAAGTGTTCTTTTAAATGCTCTTGATTTATTTTTAATATTACATTGTTTGCCATTATTATTTAATTATTCATTTAGAAATTAGTTAAAAGGTATAATTGGAACACAGAATAGCACAACCAACTTATATATTTCCAAACCAATACTATTCCAAATGATATCTCGTACGAAATTTAATGAGCCATTAATTACTATTAGGCTTAAATATAATATAAATATAAGATTAATTAATATCAATACAAGTTTAACGAGGCTTCAACATGACCTGACCTTTTGATTGTGTTTTATATTATGTCTTTCACCAAATATAAATATAATGGAGTGATTAATAATCTACATATATGCTATTAAAGAGAATCCTCATAAAAATCTATTTATAAAATATTATTACACGTATTCACTTATATTTTGTGGTCTTACTTTTATTTTCTCTAACTATATTACATCTATCTAATATATTAAAACAGAGTTTTATTTGAAATTTACTGTAACATTTTTTAAGTTTGAACTTATTGAATATGTTGTGACTAAATATAAAAACAAATTTAATATACAATGTTCAAATAATGTACTTTTGTATCAACCTAATAATCCCTACATAAATAGTGACATTAACTTATCTATTCGATTTCTTCTTTAATTATTTGTAATTGAATTTTGAAATCAGGAACCCTAATTACAATATCTGGGTTGTGTATCGAAAAAGAACATACGGTTACTATTTCGTCTAAACTAAAAATCAGAAAGTCGAGAACTTGGCAAGTGTGTAGCGATAGTAATTTGCTCATGAAATTGCGATATGAGTGTTTTGCTATTGCCGTTTAAAACAATGTTACAGGTGAACAAGTTTCTGAAGATCTTAGGTTTTATGTGGAATCTGTTGTCATGGGTTATGGAAGCTGCAGAATTGATAGCCTATCGCCCTTGCAAATAGTGAAGTAAGACAATCAGAGTTTATCAAATTCGTTTCTTTCTTCTTTACTTTATGAAGATACACCTTGAAACTCATGGTGAAACTGGTATTACAGAGCCATAGTCCTGACTGGGAATACTTTGTTGGAATTGTTTGTCTTTTACTGATCAACGCAACAATCAGCTTCTTTGAAGAAAAGAATGCTGGGAATGCTGCTGCAGCTCTAGAAAAAAGAGTCTGGTTCTTCACCTTATATGATCTTGATTTTGCACTGTCGTTTCCATATTAATTCTGATCAAGATCCACACTTATAGGTTCTTAGAGATGGACAGTGGCAAGAGTAAGATGCGTCTAATCTTGGTACCTGATGATATAATTAGCATAAAGCTTGGAGATATCTATTTTCTTATAGTACAATATGTAAAGACTGTCTCTGAGCTTTAACATTTATTTCTAGACTCAGTGCTGACCGGGGGATCATTACCGGTGACCAAGAAGAAGGGTGAGCAAGTCTTCTCTGGTTCTACAATGTAAGCAAGGTGAAAATAGAAGCTATTGTGATAACCACTGGTTCGAGCACTTTCTTTGGTAAAACAGCATGCTTGGTGGATAGCACAGATGTAACTGGACATCTTCAACAGGTTCTTTTGGTTTGTATAATTGTTTAAAGTGTTGAAATACGGTCTGCAGCTTGCAAGAACAAAAAATGTTTCTTTTGACATGTTTTCTACTAGGTTCTCACATCTTTTGACATGTTTTCTTCTAACTCATAACTCATTTTTGGTTATAGGATGAAGAACAAAAAAACAAACCCAGAAAGATCAAAGTTTAACTTATTTGTCTGAGCAAGATAATAACACTATCATACAAATTTTACTAATCCTCTTGCTGAGACCGGACAAAACATCAAGAAAATACAATATTAAATATTGCCCATATAAATGCGTTAATATTTTTTCAGACTATTATATATTAATAATATTAAAAATATTATTTATGCAAACTATAGAAATTAATAAATATTTTCATATTAATGATGTTTATCTATTTTTTATTTACATTATGAATTTTGTATAGAAAATGTTTTAAGTAAATTACTTATAAATTAATAAACTATTATATATTAATAACTTTAATAATACATATGAAAAATATATATGAAGTCACATCATATAATATATAATTATAATAATGTTTTTTGTATTTAGTAAATTTAATGTTGTTAAAAATATTATTTATGCAAAGAAATTAATAAATATTTTCTTCATATTTAATGATGTTTCTCTATTTATTATTTAATTATAAAAATTTTATAACAAAATGTTGTCAGTAAATTACTTATAAATTAATAAACTATTATATTTTAAAGATTTTAGTAATACATATAAAAATATTTATGAAGTAACATCGTATAATATATAATTATAAATAATATTTTTTGAATTTAGTATATTTAAAATGTTATTACAAAGCTAAAAACAAGAAACATATAAAAAGAAAAGTAAAAATATCAGCAGAACACCAACAATTTTATCATATGACAGATGAGCTATACACATGATATCATTTTTTCTTGAATATTAAATGGCTATATAACTATAACAAACACTGTCTAAATACATTTTAGAAAAAAACAGTGAACTATAAATTAATCTAACAAATGAAAGACCATTGGCACAGACGTAATCGCGCGGGTTCTATCCTAATTTATAAGATCCTCCTAAGATATTGTCTTTGATTTGCTTTGAGAAGTACAACATGTACCACTTCTAAAAATATTTATTATCTTCAACTGTATTACTATAATTTTGCAAGCCATAAATCTTCAACGTTTATTTAACAATATTTTCAAATTTTCGAACATATCTAAAAGTCCTCCAAAATTGACCATATGAACCATGCCCAAAAATTTATTCAAATATTTGAAATACATTTTAGGTTTTTGAAATTTTATTGGAAACTCGAAAGAATAACTAAAAATCCAAACCTGTAATTTAAAAGAACATCTATAATACCAAAACATATATGAAATACCCCAATATAGTTAATGTACAAAAAATATTTCAGTTACTTTAAGTATTCGATCGGGTCTCAAATAGGATTTGGACCCGAGCCGCACATGTTTAAACAATATCCAATAGATACTTTGCTCTGAAAAAACCCAAACCAAATTTATATTTTCAAGTTAGTTTTGGTTGAGCTTCTTAAATCCAGATAAAATACCCATATTTAAGAGAGAGTTACATACGAATGTATATACAACATTTCAAATAAGCTAATTAATAAATTATATAATTTTAAACAAGTTTTTTTGCTTTACTTGGTAACATAATAATGTATAATCTCAAAATACTAATTTATATCAAATTTTATTTATAATAAAAAATCGCGTTTTTGAAGCACGAATTAAAATCTAGTTTTCTTTAAAGTTAAATCTTTAAATTGCACAGATGGAGAAAATATCAGAATCCAGAACTCACATCAAACAAAACCGAAACATGCTACTTTTTTTAAAACGAATTAATAATCATGTGTTTTACAACTAATTTAATCTACTCTACTAAAATAGAATCCTAAATTTATCTACCATTGAAAGTTGTCATTTAACCTTTGGACTATTTTAAATTTGTTAGTATATTACATAATTTATGGTACCATTTAATTAAAAACAGATATTTATAATTATTCTTATTATTCAACTATCCATCCACATTCATAATCTTTCATATCTTACCTAAATATAACAATTTCAACAGAATATATTGTAATCAGAATATGTTAAAGTTATATATAATTGTTAATATACAAAAAAATATAAGGGCGAGTCAAAATCTAGTAAAATTTTAAAGTTAAGTATTATCTTTTTTGAAAATATTATCTACGTTTTCATATCCAACTAAATTTCGAGAATCATTTTGTTTAATAAGATAGATTTAAATTTGTTTTAAATATACAACCTATATTATGGTTTAACATGAAATAAATCAATAAAGATCTTTGCTTTCAACCAAAAATTTTGTTTTAAAATATTCTAATTATTTTTATATACGAGATATTCTTGAAAATTTACTGAATTTTTTTTTGTTTCCTAAAAATATATTTTATGAAACCGGTATTATGGTTTGTTTATTTTTTATTCAATTTTCAAAAATATTCAAATCTACTATATTAAAACAGAGTCCTAAAATTTATCTACCATTGAAAGTTGTCATTTAAATTTTGGACTGTTTCAAGTTTGTTAGTATATACATATGGACAATATCAAGTTAGTTAGATATTTATCTTATTAAATTTGTAATATCTTTTGTATTGTTTGGAAACATGAATAGCAGTTAAAAAAAAGTTTTGTTTGGAAACATAAATAGCAGTTTTTTTTTTTGAAAAAGTTTTGTTTGGAAACAAAGATAGTACTGTTTTTTCAATAATTTTTTTAGTAATTTCATTAACATAAGACCCAAAATATCTCAATGGTATATACAAATTTATTTCAAAAATTCATAAATATATTATTAAATTAATAGTTATGGCCAAAATATTTCAATGTGTATGATTAAACATATTCATTCAAAATAAATATACATATACATATATATATATATATATATATATATATATATATATATATATATTTCTCAGGTTGTTATAATAACTATATTTTATATTAACTATTTTAAAGATGTTTGCTATTAATTTAAATATGTTATATACAAACGTAAACATTATGGTAATTTAGACAACCATATTAATTTGTTAGTTATATAATTTTTTTTATTTCAACATAAATATAAGATAATATAGTATTTATATGATCCAATTAAATATTACATAAATTTTCTTCTCTACTCGATCAAACAATAATACAATATGAACAACTTCAAATATATACAAACATATATAAAATAAACATAATTATATATGTTATACATTGCAATTTACGATAACATCCATGCGGGTGTTAGAAATGGTCATCTAAATATCTATCGACTACAATTTGGTTTATCTGAATGGGTTTAAAATAATTTTACATCCAGATATTATAAATTTACGGTGTCGAGTAGGATCATTTAAGGTCTGAGTAGGGTTGTAGAAACTTAAAAATATTTAAAAACTGTCGGTTTATAAATATCAATAAAATATTTTTTTTAAAAATAAAAATAAAAATCTGTGGTTGAAAAACGCGGTTCAAAATCTAGTTGTATGTTATAGTTGGGACCTTTTGCACAAAACTCATAAATTTACATCGCATTAAATTAGAGTTCCAATCTAATATCATATATTTTCGGCCAATGGTTAAATATATAATTTAAACAATATAGTAATTAACAATAAGTAAACAGCTGATTTCTCAAAATATTTTTTTTATGTCAAAAAAATTAAAATATTTTTTTCCAAAATAAAAAATCGGCAATGATATATTTCGCAAGATTCCCCCGTAACATGCATCCCACTTTCTTTTAAATATGCAATAAGAAATTTAATAATATATAATTATGTTCATAATTATAGTTATCACATAATCTATCTAAGCTATTAAAACAGAAGTACAAAAAAGAAATAACCCTGAGTTTTTCTCAATAATTACATATTTATGCCACTGGAATAAAACTCAGTCATTTAGCACATCAAAGACTATATTTTGCTTATATAGGATTTTTTTCTTATATATATAATAAAAAATATATATAATACATGTTTATATATAAGAAACACAATAAAAATATTGTTTGACTCTGAGAACACAACAAAAGCATGAATATTCAAACATATCAAAATAATTTTATAATATAAGGTATCCTATACACGAAACTATAATATAAATAGAAGAAACTATGTGATAAAGGTAAGAAAATGTAGTTGTGCAGTGGTACGTGATGAAGTTTTCTAATTCGAAGGGCCGTGGTTCCATCCACGGGTAGATCATATTATATTTTGGGTAGAACAAATTTTAAAAACACCTATAACAAAGTCCCACATCGCTTAGTTATAAGGAGTACAAGAGCTGAAGACATCTATAAATAGTCACAGATAGTAACACTCACAACTTGCGCTTGGGCTTCAACTAAAAAGCCCATAATGCCAAGTAGTACAAATTTAATCGGGTTTTGTTCGGTCAAAAATTGAATTTAGAACCGATTAATCGGTTAATTGGGTGCTTATGCGGTCATCCGATTAAATAAGCCGATTTACCTTTATTCGCGGCGGGTGCCGCCTAACGTTTATCCGAACGATTAATCGGCTAGGCGGTCGTGTTTTAGAACAAGGTATTTACTAATAACAAAGTAAATCATAAATATTAAGGAGGTGCTAGTGGGGATTATATTTTAATGATTTTAAAAAAAATTAGAGTCTAGTGTTATTGATTTATACATTCTCACATCTCACCAAAATCTAGTGTTATTGATATAATGATTTTACAATTCTATACAGAATCATTTGTTATTCAAAAAGTTTAGATTTTAATGATTCTATAAATCCTTTAAAGTTAGTGTTATTGAGAATTGTGTTCATTAATTCATGAAACATGATTTTAAGAGTACTACATATATTCTTTAGAATTTTAAAACATGATAATAACTTATTTACATAGATTTTTACAATATATAAAATTTTTTACAACTCTTTTTTAATTTAACAAATCTATTGACTTTAAAAGTCAACAAACTCTATATAAATCTAACTCCCACTAACACACCCTAAATAGTTTAAAGTCAAATATTCGCTTTACTTCAAATTTCATACAAATAGATGTAAATATAAAATCAAATATAGAATTTTAAAGAAAAATTCTCTAGGATAACTCTTTTTAGTTTTTTTTCACAAGGAAGAAAATAATTAAAAGAAGTTTTAGTAAAGGGTAAATATACATTTATACACCAAGAGGTAACTAATCTAGACCTAAGACTTAGAGTTAAGGGGTGAAGTTTTAAGAATGAGTTTTATTTTTTTTTGAAAATAAATAAATATTAAAAGTTTCAAAAACATTTTCGAATTTTAAAAATATTTTTTTTTTAAATTTGATTTTTAAGTACCGATACACAAATGGTACAGAGCATGGGCGGGTAGACATTAGTGAGTTTGAAATTGAAACATTTAATTTTAATAATTCTTATATTTTATTTATATAATTATTTATTATTTATTTATATTTTATATTTATAAAGCAAAGGATAAAAATTCTATTAATTTTTAAAGAAACTTCTTTTGGTCTTTTCTTTCTTTAAGAGTTTATTTGGTGACAAAAACTAAAAATGCTATTTGAGAGAAATGCTCAAGTAATATATATTTAAAAAAAGACAGACTCTCTCTAGGCTTTACTCTAACCTCTCTCTAGAACTTTACAAAGAAAAAAATCTGGGTTAGGGGCCGGTGGTATCACCACCGCCGGTCACCTTTTTTGATTTTTGTTGTTTATGTATATATTTGGTCGGCTCTTCGGTTAATCCGATCTTCCTTTCCGTCTGCGGACTGTTCTTCGGTGTTTAACCGATTTTTCGCATGGCGATGCTTGTAGTGTTTTAAATAAGTTTCATATACTCTCCGGATTATTATGGATTCCAGTTGTCTTCTTTGGTTTCATCTTTTCTGCTGGTCATCCTCAATCTCTATTACTGGATGAAATCAATCTTTGCTGTTATAAAACTATGCGAAGTTTCCAGAAGGGATAGAGATTCGAGCTTTACAGATTAACCTTCTCGTTTTTGATTCAACTTAAGAAAAGCCGAAGTTTGCTCTTAGCAAATGTTTTGGCAATAGTTGGTTCTAAATCGGTTGAAGGTATTTGGAGTTTTTCATATCCAAAAGAAGAGATTGAAGATCGAAGAAGCAAGGGCGCGAGGGAGAGTATGGGTTTCAGATCCATTGAAATGGTGTACGCCAATTCTCGAAGAGGAAACGGATGGGCGTTGAGAGAACAAAGTCTGATTGACGGTGCCGGAGTCACTTGGTTCACGGCGTCAGCAGCGGTGGTGGCTACCGCTTTGTGCATGGGAGCCACGTGGCTGCAACTGATGAACCTGCTAGGGTTTTCTAGAATTTGGGCTGTTTTTTCTATTTGGGCTTTATTTATTATGTTTTCTCTTATTGGACCCTTTCAGTGTAATCTGAATCCTTGTAAAAGCCTTTGAGCTCTTTCAAATTAATGAAAGTTAGTTGACAAAAAAAAATTATATAGTTAATTTTGATTTCAAATTACTTATAAAGTATTAAATTAAGAACGGAATATAAAATGTTTATGAAAATTATAGTTTTCTAAAACTTATGTAAGAGATATTTTTTGAAAACAATTATATTTTTTTTTTAAATTTATGAACATATAGTTTCACTAATTTTAAATTTTTTATTTTACATTGTGTAAGAGATTTGTTTTTGAGAATAATTTGTATAGTTTTTTTCTATATTTGGTTGTATTGAATAAATGAATGATATATCCATATATATATTCGTAAATATCTGTAACTTTTCTAAATATCTGGAATACAATACAAAACAAATTAGAAATACTAAAAATTATGATATTATTCAATTTGTGTCGACCCTAACTATAATATAGAATACGTGAATGTAATAAGGTTTGCATCCACAAAGAAAAAAAATCCCTTATATATCAACAGAGAAGCATTACAATTTTTGAAGTATGATACTTGTTGTCATGAAAATGATTCTTGAGATTCCTACAAAAATTAAGATGATCCATCTAATATAATCTATAGTTTCATTAAACTAGCCAGAAAATCTTTTATTAATTATTCTCTATTATTTTTTAAATAAAAACTACGATATTATTACATATATATGACAATTAATAATTTCCAATAATAAATATTTGCTAACAATTTGTATACCTTATCATTTTTGTTTAAATATTTGTTATTAAAATAAATTACACAATTACATTAATCATATAATAAAAATTTAGATTTTTCATATATGTTGTATTTTGAATTTTTAAAAACGAGTATAAACTACTAACTGTTAAAAGTCTCACATAAACTTTTGTGATCAATAGTTTGAATTTTTGCTATAATAAGATACAAAAGATTATAAACCACATGAGTAAGAAGTCTTATTTAATAGATGTTTATATTAATATATTACTATATATATCATTTAAATTAAACTATATACCATATAAATTATATTTGATATTTTCATTGAAAAAAATATTTAGAAATTAATATCATAATTTTGAAATTTGCATTGAATTTCTTAAAATGCTTATAAATTACTAAAATTATTACACATCCCACACTAAAAAGTGTATCAATGGTTTAAAATATTGTTATAAGAAAATGCTGATAATCCTAAAATCATATGATTAAAAACTTTATTTAATAAATAGCCATATCAAATATATTATTTATATATGTTAATGTTGAGTTTAGTTATATATCATATACAATAGATAGAATTGATTGTTTTGATTTATTAATCATAAAATGATTGTTAAAAATAAGAGTGATCTTTTAATTTTATGTGCGTGCCAATTTAATTATATACGTAATGGTTATTGATTTCTCAATTATTCACAAATATATATATATATATATATATTATATATATATATATTATTTTATTATTTAATAATATGTAAAAACATAAAATAAATAATAATACATACATATAATTCTTATATATTATGTGTTTCATAGTTGAATATAAAACACCAAGATTTTTTCTATATTAATCTAAACCAAGTATCTTTTCACGATTTTATTTTTCACCGAAGTAAACACAAATAAAAGATTACGTTCCTTCACAAAAACAAAACTATTATGTTTTTTACCTTCCAAAATGGAAACTAATTATTCCAAAAACTATTCTCACTTATACAAAATAATGACTAACCCAAGAATATCATAACTAAATATTCCTTTTCGAAAATAAAACAACTTTATGATTTGTTTTCCTATTTTTAAGCAGTCTCCATATCAATACACAATAACAATTAACCCAAAAATATCATAACTAAATATTTTTTTTCGAAAACATAACGACATTATGATTTGTTTTCCTATTTGTCTTTATGTCTACATTTTTGTGATATTTTTACTTATATTTGTATGTTCTTATTAAGTAATATGCAAACACTATTTTAAATGTTTATGTCTAAATTATGTATTTTTAAAAAATAATAAATATAATTAAATTTTAAACTTATCAATATAAAAATATCAACAAGTACAATAGACGAATATATTATAATTAAAAATTAGTAAAATATGACTAGAATAACTAAAAGCACTATAAATAAGAAAACACAATCGTGTAGTTTATAAATTATCGGCAAATACATTGACCAATAAACAACTATGTCAAAAAAAATATGAACTTATAACTACAACATACACAATTATGTTGATTGGTTAGTTAAATGTTAAAAACATAAACATATACCCGCGCGGTGCGCGGGTCAAGAGCTAGTATTCTATTAAAAGAGAAGTCATGACTCATTTCATGTGTAATTTTTTTTTGGACCATCAATAAAAAACTTTAATAAATGTATTTCATTAAAACTAATGAGAAAATATTTGTAACAACTTTAATCATAATATCTTCTGATATCTTTTATTTTTAAATATAATATATATTAAAATTATAAAAAATCTTTTGAAAAGATTTTAGCAAGATCACAACTTTAAAAAGTTCTGTAAATATTTCACTAATTTCAAATTAGTAATGAAATATAATTATATATTAATATACATTCTGTTATATTTTATAAAATTAAAAACAAATTAAAATTATATCCTTTTATAAAATGAATAAAATGTCTATACTTAATATATATATATATATATATATATATATATATAATATTATCTATATAAATATAAAAAATTGTTAAACGGTAATCTAACTTTGAAATCCGTATCAGAATTTAGTAGAAATTAAATATAAAATAATTTTAAAATATGATTTTTCATATATATTAATTTATTTAGTCATCAAATGCAAATCCAATAAGATAAAATATAAAATGTAAACTATAAAATTATTGTGTTTGTAATAGTTATATAAACATTTAAATATATGAGTACCTTTATAGTTACACTACAAAGTTATAGTTTATATAATAAAATTTATCAATAACTTAATATAATTTTGTATTATATATTATCTAATTTTAAAATAATTTTTGTATTTGTTATAACATTATTGGTCATGCGGGTTTTCTTTTTATACTAAAAATTATATTTAATATAATAAATTTATCAATAACTTAATAATTTGGTGTTATATATTATCTAACATTATAATAGTGTTTGTATGACTTATAAAAATATTTAAATATATAACTAATGATGAAAAAAATTATATATATATATATATAATGAAAACAAAACCCGCGCGGTTGCGCGGATCAAAATCTATTCTATACTATTAAAGGAGGATCCTATTGTTAAATTTAGGATTCTATCCCTAAATTTTAATCATACTTATAAGATAATATCATTATTTATTTTTAGAATCTTAATTAACTAAGCAACTAAATATTTCCTATATTTATGGTAATGATAATATTTTCTATTTTTATGATTAATAATAATTTTTCTCTTATCAAAATTATGATTTTCCATTTAATTTTAATATCATATTTCCGTGCATCATATTATCTAGCGATACAAAATTTATAAATTATTATTTATTGTGTCATTTTATCTTAATAATGATATGTCAATTCAATTTGTTTTAAAAACTAATTTTTAGATATAAATAAGTAAAATTGTAAACTTATCATAGGTTATTAATAACGAAAAGAAACTAATATCGTTATACAAATAAATTGTGTTTTTTTCTGTTACCATTGTTTCATTTTTTTCAAATGACAAGAGAGTTTTTATTAAAGAAATTACAAAAAATCAATTTTCTTTAGTATTAAAATATGAGTTATTTAACAATTTTTAAAAAATATTTTATCAAATTTTATGGGGTTTTTAGCGGGTCAACGGATATCATATTACAGATTAATTGCGGGTTTTAAAATATATACCGGGTTGGCTCAAATTTTTAATTAGTAAATTTTAATTAAATCTTAACTGGATTATACAAAGTTGTCGGAAGTACCGGTTCAACTATGAATCTGGGTCGGATATGAAAACATTACGTGAAAATCGAACATTATAATAAAACAACTTTTAAATTTTGTGTTTGAATAATTAATTTCAAATAAGTTTTATGATGATGGTAAAAATATATCCGCACTTTTAAATCGCGGATCAAAATCTAGTATATTTATTAAAGACAAACAAAAAATACTATGAAAAACAAACAGTTAGTTTCATTCTTTGAAATACATGTCAAGCTAAAAATAAGAAATTTAATATGAGTCATTCCAATAACTAGCTTTTAAGTTACAGAAATCAAAATTCAAAGGATTAACATACTACTTTCCCAAAAAAATTATGATATAGCACCAAATATCTATTGAATTATGGAATCATTTTAAATCTCCCTAAACTAAAAAATACAGAGACTATGGACTCTCTCAAAAGAAAACAGAGACTATGGCTGGCTGGTTGCAAAGACGGGTGAAGAAGGAGACACAAAACGGGTTGGTTTAATGTTGGGTTCACTTAAATTGTTTTATTTTGGTTTAACTGGTTAAAACTATTTGATTAATAATAAATTCGTTAAAAAACCATGATTTATAAGAATAAATTTTTACTATTGATTCAGGAGAAATAAGTCAGTCTCTTTTAGTTTAGTGAGTTTTGAATGAAGTTATAGTTTGGGTGGACATCTAATGCTATATGGTTAATTTTCGTGGGAAAATAGGAGTGTTATCCAAACTCAAATGTTAAAATACAAACTATAAAAAACTTAATGGCTTTTCAATTGAAAAGTTAACATGCGTTTTTCAAAAATGTGGATCAAAATTTTAGTAACTCATTAATTCAGTAGAATGACACCAAAACATAGGACCTTAAGAGATTTGAAAAATTACTTTAGATTTCAAATGAGGTTATTGTATAGCTTGGTTACACTAGATGATCACTTCCATTACCTGGACTATTAGCACACACACGAGAATCAGAGATCAGTACTAATTATGATTACTAATATCTTCAGGAAAACATCGCCGAAATGTAGTAGAACATCTATTTCGGTGGTGTTTCTCAAATAGGATTCTAATTTGGATATATAATATCTTATCAAAATCTGATTAAATTTAATTAAATAAAACTTGGGTAATTTACCAGAGAAGATGTATCAGTATAGTTTCTCATGAGACATTCTTCTTCCTCTTTACTACTATTCTAGTTTTTTCTTTTATTTGTAACATATTTATTGAGTATCGCTAATAGAGATGTTTTTAGCATTTTATGTTTAAACACACAAAATTTCTCAGTCATTCAAATTAGAAGGACTCATTAAACTATGTTATACCATTTTGGAAGTTAGAGCTTTTATGAAAACAGTAAAAGGTAAAAGGTGTCATCTAAAGATTATATTAAATGAGTGAAATGCATTGTTTTTTGTTTTGTTAACAGATGTGACTTGCGGCCCGCCACCTAGGGCCTGGCGCTAGCTTTGTCTGTATCTTTTACGATTCTGAACACGCCTTCCCACCCGAAGTTCGAACCCGCGTCCTCCAAACCGAAGCTCGGAATACCATTAAACTAGGCTCGTCCGGGTGTGAAATGCATTTGTTACACAACTAAGTCGACAAAGAACATATTCTTTCCAGAGCATAACCTGTCAGTACCATTACCCTTTCAGAAACAAAGATAAAACCAACAACGACTACACATACTTAAAACCCAATAGAAGAAAAAAATCACTATGAACTTCTAAGACAGTAAAGGTAAGTTGGAAGACGTTTTTTTATGTGAACACTTTGTTATAAGAAATGCACTCACGATTTTTTAAAAGACATGTGGTTGTTAATTCTAATGTTCAAAAGCATTCACTTTGGAATAACTCCACATGGTAGTGTTTTTCTCTTTGTCCCAAATCACACTGTTTTCTTAACATGTGGTTGTTATAATCCATCGCATTATTATCAGAAAGGAAAAAAAAATGCTCTACAACATACTTTTGTATCGACAGATTCTGTGAGTTTACTTAAATTATTGTAGCCAGAGTATATAATTCTCTTTTTATGTTGCTATAACGTTTTTCTTAAAACATATATATAATATTAAAGTTTAATCTTACCGTTGTTTGAAATAAAATAAAATACCCACATTCACTTTTGTTTTTCTGCAAGTCCGCGCTAACCGTAATCAGCTAAATATCGGCTAATCGCTAATTTGTATATATTGATCCAGAGTTGCTAAATATATATGTATATTCTAAAGGTATCATTCTAAGGTAATTGAATCATTACATTCCAAAGATTAGCGCATTATATTTATATGTTCTAAGGTCATATTGATCTCAAGCACAATTCAGAGAACACCTATAACTTGTATGTTTTGTTCTGAACATTAGATAATTGTATGTTCTAAATCATTACACAAACACCAATAAACATTAAATCTTTTGAAAATGATAAATAGTGGATATCATATAACCAAACAAGATATGATTATGATTCTAATATCATCTCTAGAGTTTAATGTCATTTACCCATACTCTCTTGCACAGGTCCACAACTGCACTTGCTTTTTATGGATATACATTATTTGCTAAGGTTTTCTTTTAACTTGTTTATTCTTTCTTTCTGGCTGTTTATCTTTACCATAAAAGTGGTCCAGAAAAAAATTATTAAAGACACGTCGTAGAACCACAATGACACTAGATGCCAAAGTGTTTTATTTTGTACTCAACTATAAGAACCTTAGCAAATCAAAAGAAAGTTTTGAGTGTGCACCAATGGAGAGTGTACAGGTACTACAGCAGCAGAAAGAAAGAGAAAGTTTGACACCATGCAAACTATAATCCATTTATATAAAACTATGGATGACAACATATTTTCCTTACGATATACTCTTATTTTTTTAAAACCAATTATAAAACAAGTTAGCACATAGTGCACAAATAGGTTTTTTTACCAGAGATATACAGTGGTAGATCTCTGAATCGTTTTTAATTTATTTAGAGTATGTGGTAGATGGTTTTCCTTCTTTTTTGCAGAAAAGAAAAATCTGCCACCAAATTACTAAATATTCTAGCTAAAGTTGTGGCGCTTCTTTTTCTCCTCTTAACTTTATAAAAATACTAATACAACTGTAATACCAACACATGAGTCTATGACATGTGAAACCATCTTTTTATAATGGGAACTTGAGAGATGAGATTGGAATAAGTCTTAGTTACTGCAATGAATTCCGGAAAACTTACTGATAGGAGATTGTGGATTGATTGGTCATACAAAGGTATCGAAAATCTTTGATCCACCTCTTTGATTTCTCCAGATATTATACACTAAAATAAAAATAAAAAATTACTAAATATGGCACACCAACAAAATAATCTACTATAGAATAAAAGATAAATGTTATGAAAGTCAAAGCACCGAAGAGAAAAAGAAAACGTGTGGAGCCCATTGTTTACTATTCATACGCATTTTTAATCTCATATATATATGACAACATTTCGTTCATCTGTAAACACATCGAGTTCTCTTCTCTCTTTATATAAAATAAAACTTTTCTTCCCATAT
>CAJHQP010006732.1:0-36492 GCA_905132765.1 Moricandia arvensis | reverse complement strand
TATAAACACTGATAGGTTAAAAGTGCTTAGACAATGCATATAAATGGAAATAGCGATAACCTCTCCTCCAACAAAAGGTGTAAATCAGAGTGAGGGCCAATGAGTTAACTGAGGAGGTATGAAAATTTGGACTCCCGGAACTTTGGAGGGACGAAAGAAACGAGATATATTTCTTCCATAGTGGATGGACATCCATAGCGAGCTCATGGATGGACATCAAAGTTTCTCTCGGGAGCGGGAAGATAATTTACTAAAAGCGGTGTTAGCAGCTATGCCCACTTACTGCAATGTTGTGTTTTAAACTCCCCATGTCTTAATGTAAACAGATCCAATCGGTGCCTCAGCAGATTCTGGTGGATGGCAAACCGGAGAATAGAAAGATGTGCTGGATATCTTGGGAGAAACTTACATTCCCGAAGAGTGCGGTGGCCTTGGCTTCCGAGAATAGAGGTATTTAATGATGCGCTTCTGGCCAAACATACATGGCGACTTATTAAAGATCCAGACTCTTTGTTGGACGGACTTTACTAAACAAATACTGCAGAGAAAACGACCTACTTACCATGCTCGACTCCAAATGCAGCCTCGCATGAGTGGAGAAGAATTTTAGCGGGAAGAGAAATCTTAACAAGAGGATTAGGATGGGCTATTGGCAATGGAGAGTCCATACATGTTTGGAAAGACAACTAGCTATCAACATCCGAACAACTTACTCCTTTTGGGCCCGCCTTCGCAACAAGCTCAACACTTACGCGTAAGTGAACTCATCAAACTAGGCTCTGCAGACTGGGACATAAATCAGATCCGCCTCCATCTACCTCAATATGAGGAGCAACATTTTAAAGCTCTGCCCTAGCGCTCTAGACATGAAGGATGAAGGTATGGCTCTTTGAGAAATCAGGGAACTATACCACCAAATCAGGTTATTCCCAGGCAAAGTCAATATGGGGGAACTTGGAGGATGATTTTAATTGGAAAAGGTACGTCTGAAACGTAAAGTGCTCGCCAAAATTGAACCACTTCCTCTGGAAGTAAAGCCAATGCACTTGCCGGTGGGAGAGAATTTGATTAAACGAAGAATCTAAGTAGATGGGAAATGCAAAAGGTGTGGAGCAAGCGAATCTGCCCTCCATGTCATCATGATCTCTTGCCCGTTTGCGCAGAGGGTATGGAGTTTGGCACCGTTGATCAAGGGGCCAGCACGTAACCCATGGCACTCAATGGGGAGAAGTTACTTACAGAGTGTGACAAGTTTATAAACCTCCCTCCATCATGAATGTATTGTTCCCCTATACCCGTGGATTTTTTGGGTTTTGTAGACTAGTAGAAATCAGCTGCTGTTCGAAAATAAGTCTTTCTCGGAATCAGAAGTGATGTTAAGAGCTATAAAGGCGGCCAAAGAATGGCAGCAAGCGAACCTCTCTTCTAAGACATCCCATGTTTCGCCTAAAGACTTTAACAAGTCGACTCTGTACATCATATTCTATATGCAAGTTGTCTTTACTCTGATGCGGCTTGGAATAGCTCATCTTTTGCAGGGGGATTTGGTTGGGTGGCATTGGACCCAGGGTGTTACTCTGTTTGAAGGAACTCTGCTCGACGTGTGGTGGGCTCTGTGTTATCAGCAGAAGCATTGGCGTTAAAGCGGGTCTGACTGTTGCAGCCGGAATCAAGGAGGTAGTTTGTTTCTCAGACTCTCGTCTCCTAATCGAAATTCTCACCGGAAACAAGTCGGTGATTGAACTTAAAGGAATCCTCCATGACTTAGGCGTGTTGAGTAGTTCATTTCCTCTATCTCGTTTCATTTTTGTTTCTCGTACTTGTAATGAGCGAGCTGATAGCTGGCAAAGAATGCTCTGTTTAGCTTCTCTAACAATCCCTCAAGGTTGGAAACCTTGTAGTTTAACTTTCAGAATGGAAGAAGTGGTGTGCCCCAAAAAAAAAAAACACCTCGAGATATAACATCGTTCACGCTAACATAGTTATTCCATAACAAAGAAAAAAAACAGTTTACAACTATAGCACACAACAAAACACAAATAACATTAAAATATTGTATATTTATAATTTCACATATATTAAAAACATTTTTAATTTTGATCATAAATGTCTTTTTTTTAGATTATTTCTCATAATTTTTGACCAATAGAAATTACAACAAACATAATTATTATTATTTTGAAATTTACATTTTACTACTATTATTTAATAAAAATATATTAAAAATATAAAAATAACTTTTAAAAATATTTTTTTCTTAAAATAGGATTTTTTTGTAATTGATGGAATATTTAAGTGGTCATATATATATATATAAAGTGATTAAAACAAGTGGAGTAAATGAAAGTCAAATAAGAAGACCTGCAGCTGATATCCAGATAGATTGAAATTTTGGTTGATTGTGTATGAATGTAAGTATACATGGTTATTATGTTATTATTGTGTATCAGTTTTGCATTAAGTTAAACATTTATATACCGAAACAGAAAAAAAACAGAAATTTTATTATTGAGAATTGTCATTATGAGAGACATGTTTACTTCCCAGATAAATCACAAACCTCCATGTGAGTTTCCACCAATATTGTAACTCTGTTAAACAATGTGTATCGCATTAAATATTGTTCGTGGCTTATTTTGTTATCTTAAGTAGCACAAATTACTATTGCTTATTCATATTTAGAGGTGATGACTAGCTTAGAAGGGACACTAACATGCCACTTGGTGTGAGATTTTCTGGATATATTATATATTATTTAACTTTATATTTTTACTACTTGAGTTTTACCTCTTTTAATTTATTCATATATATTAAAACTCAATAAATTATATTATATTTCTAATTAATAATATTATCTTTGATTTTATTAATAAACTTCAAAATACAGATTAAAATAGAAAATGTCAACTAGATTGCAAATACAAAACACATTTATAATAAAACATATTTTAAAATATGCAACAGCATTTAGTTTATCATACTTCACTTTTATATATAACAAATGAAATTTACGATTTCAAGTAGTAACAACTGGTTAAGCCATACATAAAAGGAATAAAATAGGATGGAATGTTTAACTATAGTTTATATGAGAAAAATACATCATACAAAATAAATATAGTTTGTATAAATAAGTTAACAAAATATTGGTTGAATGGTAAAATAACAAATGTGGTATGTGTATAATAATAAAATATTTAAAAATTATATTTTAAGATTTCAGAAAATAAAAACTGTGAAATTTTATAGATTGATAAATATATTTATATTAACCTTTTACAAAATTATCACACTGAAAAGAATATTTTTTAAATTTTTTGTTACCAAATTAAATAGTAAGATAAAACACATGTGTTTTAGTGACACTATGCAAAATTGAAATACACTTCTCTTCTTATATTGCCATTTACGTCAGAAAAAGAATTGTGTTAATGGGAATCTAAAGTGCGTTCACTTCTTCTGAAATACACCTAATATTCATAGCCGAAAACGATTTGAATGTATTTACTGTTTGATCATCTATAATATAGTAACTCTATAATAGAGATAATAGTTTGTTTCAATATATTTCCTCTAAATATAATTCTAAATATAAAATAAATACAAAAATATGCTATCTTTCTATAATAAAAATAACAATTTTATTATAGAAGAAGAAATAAATCTAAACCTGAATTAGTTTTATTCTCTAAATTCTATTTATAGAGACAAATAATGTATAAACATGGGTTAGAGATGTTCTAATTATAATTGTGCCGAAAAAGGATGTTCTAATTATAAAAAATTCAGCTAAAGAAGATATAATTATACAGTTCTTCGAAGTTTAAAATTTCGAAACCAAATATGATTGGTAAATAGAAACGAACAGGCATACATATTCATATCGATGTAGTATTATGTTTGGATTTATATGTTTATGGCAGAATATATAACAAACACAGAAATACAATAATGGTCGCTTTTGTTAAGACACCGACCAACACAAAGAGACAAGATGATCATCGATTAATACGTATACTAAAACCTTAACTATTATTGCTAAAATCTAGGGTTAGTTGACATATAAAATTACACGATGCATTATTACACACATTCTCCATTAATCATTTGGTAATGACGAAGAGTTCGTAAAGTGCACTCCTTAATCTCAAGTCTCTTTCTCATTTGTCGAATATACTTCTCACGTCTTTTAATATCTCTATCCGTAGACAAGAGATTATATGTTGTTTTTCAAATTCCTTATTTATTTATTTTTAGATCGTAGCCACGAAAACGCAAAAGGATTAGTATGATATTGTGTATCAATACATCAACATGAGTTACAAAGGTTTCGAAGGAAGCTTTATATTGGGCATGGGTCTCTTATCCAAACTTGTGTTTATAGTAAACCAATCATAGGCCCATTTATAACTTAATTTGGCCCATAAAAACTCAGCAATCCGTATTATCGGAGGTCATTAAGCCAAAAATAGTGACGCAGACGTAAGGGGCAATGAAGACGTGCCATCCAGTACGAAAGAAAAGTCCAAGGAAGAACAATAATAATTTTATAATTTGGTATTAGAACTTTTATTGAATATTAATACTTCATGAAAGAAATTTGGTATTATTTATCTAAACAAACCCAGTAGTATTATATTCTCTATGTTTCATAAGATAATATGACTAAAAGCACACAAATAAAAAAATATTATATTTTTAACAAACATCATTAAAATATAAACTAATTCAATTAATTTATAAAACTGTAAAACATTAGCTGAATTCCAAATTTTAGCAAAAAAAAACATTAGCTGAATAAATTTTGATAAAATCAAAATTACCATAGAAATATCAAAATATTTTATATAATAAAAATATATTTTTTTTCTAAAATATCATATGTTACGTAAGAGAATGTTATAAAAACCTAAATTAAGATTAAAAAAAAGAACAGAAAGCATGATTTTAATTGGGAACAAGCTAAGCTGACGTGTGAGCGAATATATATATACATATAGGTGCGAGTCCACGGAAGTTAATCATAATCCAAATTCCAAAGTAACAAGAAACAGGTTGCGTTTGTGACTTTCTCCTCAAGAATCAAACATCTTCTTCCTCCTCTCTCTCTCTCTCTCTCTCTCTCTCTCTCTCTCTCTCTCTCTCTCTCTCTTCTCTCTCTCTCTCTGTTCTATTTATCAATAATCTAATCTTTTCTGTTGGTATAGATTATATAAGTTAAAGATGAATAAAGGCAGCAGCTTTAAGCTGGACAACGATTTCGGTTAGTCTTTTCTTTACTGATTCGATCTTGTTGTGTTCTTAGGTTCATGGTTTGATTATTCAATCATGTGCAGAAAGAGGAAAGCTGAAGCTGGAAGGATCACAGAGAAGTACCCTGATAGAATCCCCGTATGCTCTCTTCTTTTTAAGGGTTCTTTATGCTTTTAATTATATCTCTGTTCTGTATTCAATTGCACCAACACGATCATGATTCTTGGACTGTCTAGTGGGTGAAAAAACATGAATCTTGGATCTGTATATTGCTTATGACTTAATCGGCATTCACATTCTTGTTTCTTTTCGTCTGCTAATAGATTAAAAAGAATCAGAACTAGAAACTTACATTCAGACAAGAATAGATGTCTTATCATCCTATACTCAATGAATGGGATCATGTGTTTGTATATTGCTAATCACAAGTTTCTGACTTTGTGGTATTCATGTCTTTCAATGTTGCTGATCACAAGCTTCTCTTGTTGTTCTTTTTCGTCTTGATGATAGATTACATTCAGACAACCAGAACAATAGATTCTGTCTGAGAATTCAACCCTTTTTTTTTTTGCTTCAATGAATGTGATTTTGGGTGTGTGTTTTGTTGCAGGTGATTGTGGAAAAGGCTGAGAAAAGTGATATCCCAGACATTGACAAGAAGAAGTAAGTAATGACCTTTGTTACCAACCTTCTCTTATGTTTCAAGTCTTTTAGTTTTTAATTGGTTTAAATTTTGTTCCATTGCAGATACCTTGTGCCATCAGACCTCACAGTTGGGCAGTTTGTGTATGTGATTAGAAAGAGAATCCAACTGAGTGCAGAGAAAGCAATCTTCATATTCGTTGACAATGTCCTTCCACCTACAGGAGAGATTATGTCAAGAGTCTACGAGGAGAAGAAAGACCAAGATGGCTTCCTCTACATCACTTACAGTGGCGAGAACACTTTTGGTGCTTCTTCAATCTGAACCTCACTGATGTTTTCCTCTTTCAATTTGTGTATATATTTTTAATAATAATTTATGGTGTCTATGTTCTTGCACTTTGTTTATAAAAATGTATATAGACTAATATTGAATTATTCTCTTCCTTGGCATCATTATCTTAAAATATATTTCAAATAATTATCTTCTAAAGAAAATATTTTTTTTTTGCTCTTGGATCTTTTAGTATATTTTAATATTTCTATATAAGTTTATAAACCTTCCTATCTCTCTTCAATTCCTCCATATCTTCCTTAAAGACTTATGGTCTAAAGTGTAAGGGCATGTTTATTCCAGTTTGCAAGGTCTCTATTAGCTGGAGTTTTTACTTTTCTAAGAACGTTTCTTAACTTTTAACTAAGGAAAACTTAAGAACGTCTCTTAAGATAAGAGACTGTCTTTAAAAGAATTTTTTTTTAAAAAAACGTGAAGATTATAGTTAAGAACCCGGCTAAGGACGTGGTAAATATGGCTAAAGAAACCTCTCAAAAATGATTCTTATTTATAAGTTTTTAAAAGTAAATTTTTGCACTGTTCGGACCGACGTATTCAGTGAGGCTCGTGAACAGTGCAAGAATCACTTTAAAAAACGTTGAGATAAAATGTCTAAGAGCATCCGTATGGGGGTGCTTAAGCAGTGGGTCCACAAGCACGCTAAAATAGCCTTAAATGCGAATTAAGCACCCATTTTCTTTGTGACTTGTACTGTTCGGGGGCCCTGACATGTGGCGGGTCGCGGCGATTTTTTTTCTTTTTTTAAAAAAAAATAAAAATAAATAAATAATAAAAAATAAAAAATAACAACGCATTTTGGGTTAGTTAGAAGGTGCTCTAAGGATCATTATCTGTTTCCTAAGGGGTTTTGACTGTTCGGGCCTCATGATGTTGTGGCATGTGGGGCTTAGGCCATGTTTTCCACGGTCTCTTAGATGACTGTTCTTAACTTATAATTTCACGTTTTTATATATATATTCTTTTGTTTTTTATTCTTTCTGTTAAGAGACTGTTCTAATTAGATTCACTCTATTTATATTGTAATGTACGAACGTCACTTAGATCTAAGCGACGTTAAGTTTTCAGTTAAAGTTAAGACGTCGTCTTAGACACTAAGAACCCCATGCTAAGAGACATGCAATAAACATGCCCTAAGAAACCGTTTTTAGAGGGTTTCTTACACTGTTCATTGGACCCTACTGACACGTGGCGACCTATAATTGGTTCGTTTTTTTTTATTTATTTTTTTAATTAGCAAAAAAAAGAAAAAAAAAATAGAAACCCCACATGGATAATGATGCTCTTAAATAAGGCTCTTGTAGTTACAGCTCTTCTTCTAACACTTAATCTTCTTTCTTCCCTCATGTAAGTTACACAAAATAACTAAAACAATTTGGGCCGAAAAACCCATCATCTCCATGGGACTAAGATTCAAACTATGTTAAGTTAACTCTCATTTGAAAAAGAGATAGTTTCTAATAGAAATCAAGCATACGTTAGCTTAAATCTTTACTAGCTGATCCAAAATTTTAGTTACTAAGCTATCTCCTCGTTGGTGTTTGCACAGCATATTGGGTTTTAGTTAACGGATGTTTTTGGTTACTTCGCCAAGTCTCTTTACTGGTGAACTTCAAGTTCACCTGCGTTTGGTCACTGCACTGCCTATAATAGAGCCAATGTCTTGGGTATGTATCTGCAATGTTCATAGTTGATCTCTACGCTTGCTATGTGTTAAACTATGTGATTTTCGAGATATTTAATATTTGTGGTGCTATGACTAAATACATATCAAGAAGTATTGTTGTGTTCTAGCTAGTTTTAGATCCAAAACTTGAATTCTTGAAGTATACAACACAGACGAATGGACTATTTCAAAATGTAAACAGTTGGAAACAACAAAAACCCATACACATGAGTCTTGCTTTCTTGTCGATATCTTTACGTACTTTTCTTCGTGACGGGTTTTCGATTATTTGACACTCAAGCAAAGTTATTAAAGGTTTTTTTAAATGTAGCCAATGGGTTAGAATAAATCAGACTAATATAACAACCTAGTAGTCTACCTTAGTTTAAAAATTCTGCTTGGGGTGAAAATACATTGTGCAAAGTTAATTATCATACAAGTACAAATCGAAACGAACATAATCAACCTCATTAATTAAGCAAGAGTTTGATTACACAACATAAGAAGACGCATGCATGCATTATAATATATATATATATAAGTTCAAGAAATAAAAAAGAAACCCAAACTTTTGGGCAGCATAAACCCTACGAACTGGATTTCAAATCCACAAATACTTGTCGATTATATTTTATATTAATAGGAGTCATACCAACGTTCAGCCGCAGGAGCGTAGAAACCCTTCTTTCATCCCCATGTTCTCCTCACCCTCCTATACACCAGTTTTAAAATATGCTCATAATCGATTCAGCTTCATAATGTTCATTCATGTGACGAAAAAATATTGTATGCATAACGATGTTTTAAAAGATATTTGTATTATTATTGTAGAGATGTAAGGTATGTCGACAGATTAGGGTTTACCTGTTGGGGCATGTTGTTTTCTTCACGGGTTGATTGTCTGGCACAAGCCCGAAATGTATGTGAGGGAAGTGGGCCCCACTGCATTACACAACAACTACGTACAAGACACATTTCAACTTGTGTTATAACCGGACAAAACTCTTTACTTACTAATTCAGCTATATATATTTTTTCTAGAACCTGAAACTTATACATAAAATATGTGTACACATGCGAAGAGTGTATCGACATTGAAAATTAAACCCTAGTTTCCCGCTGCAATCTAAGCCAAATCAAGTTTGATGATAATATCAATGACTTAATTAGTTTCTCTAGAAAAGGAAGCAACAAAAACCCTTGAGATACTACCAAGATGCCTTAATGATAATCCCTCTGTTTCATTTTAAATAAAAATGCCACTTTATATAAAACACAATTATCTATACCACTAACATAAATTCAGCAAATAAAAAAATAAATTGAAATATAAGATAATAAATCATGAAAGTCAAAAATGAAATTCATTTGTTAACAAAAAAACCTTCTACAACCACAATTAATATGCTACGAAAGGAGTAATATCCTAGACGTAAATTTACTGTCAACCTAGCATTTTGTTATATATATATACTTATATCTTATGTATGTATCATGAATTTACCAATGGATATTGGACACTTTTGGTTATTATTTAATTTAACAAATGGATATAACGAGTTAATAAGTACGTATGTTTATGAGTGTTTGGGATAAGAAAATTAAGGTTTTACATTCTTGGCAGCAGCACTAAAGGCTTCTCTGTGGCTTATATCAGGATTACCAGCTTTGATACGCTTGGATCTCCTCCTACGAGAAAGAAGTGACATGTTAATGAATTATATAATGTTCATATACACAATTATGATTCGAATATAAATGAATGATGCATAAGAAATTACATAAAACTCACTTGATGAATCGGTTATATGCGGATGGGACTCTCTGTCTTTTCTCTGGAGCTGGCAATGGCACGATTCAACGGCAAAGACAAAGCGAAAAAACAAAAAAAATCAGACAGGAAAGAGACAACATTCATTTAAACTACTTTACATTTTTTTTTCTCTCTCTCTCTCTCGAACCATCATCATTTCATCATTTTGTAAAGACAAACCCATCTTTGAACATCTTACATAGATTCTTTCTCTCTAGCTAGATTTCAGGGGGATCCATGAATCTATCTCCTCTTTTATTTTATTTTTACTCTTACAAATTTTAAAGCCGTCCAAGATATATACACAATCAACACATACAAAAGGTCATTCTCGATGAATATGTTAGTGTGTAATTCAAAGTTACTAGGGTTTTGAAATAAGATCCAAAGAAAAGCTAGGCATGTCTTGATGGCGATTCATATAACTACTACCAAATTATAAATATGGCAAATCGTTTTTTCAAACGAACCAGAAATGAGGAAAATATATAGTCTCTTACGGCGGTTAGCGGGTGGTGCTTTAGGAATCTCATGTTGTTGATGAAGATCCATGAAAGATGGTATGTCATTCATATTTGGATGTTGATTCATCATCATCATATTCATGTTTGATGGTGCTTCTCTCAGCTCCTCCTTCGATAAAATTTAATACCCTTGAGGCCTGATATATATTTATAAGAATAAATAAATAAACATTGTTAATTACCAGAATATTTTGGGGAGTGAAGTAAGATTGAGGACCAAGCTGGAGATGGAGCTGGTTAGACGCTGGGAGGGCAAGCGATCTCATGTTCACCGAAAGAAGATTGGTACAGCAGCCACATCGGACGGTTACGGTCTTGAACAAGCTTGTGTAAGGAACACTAACCTATAAAATACAAGAGAAAGTGAAAATCAAAAGCCACATGATCAGGAAAAGGAGGAGATTAAAGAAGAGAAAAATGAGAAAGTAAAGAAGAGTATTTATTTATTTACCGGCAAGAATAGTTTCGCAAAAGTTGCATTGGACATAGCAAAGATGTTCAGTAGGAGAGAGGTGCTCTGGTGGAAAAACAGCTGAGGAGGAGATGACATAGACGACATAGACATTTTTGTAAGAAGAAGAAAAAAGGGATTTGAAGTTGGAAGCTGATCTTTTTTTTTTGGGAGTGTTTGGAGATGTGATTGATTGATGTGTATTTGACTGATCAGAGGATTCTTGATAAGGTGAAAATAAAATAACCCACCATTATCTGATCTTCTTGATTGTTGAGTTGCTGTGTATTATATACCACAAAGGAAGATATAGAGAGAGAAGGGGTGAGAGGAAAAGAAGATATTAATGTGAGAGAGTAAAAACTGCAAAGCCTTCATACTCTAGCCTCCAGGTTGTTTTCTACTAATAATGTTTTGGGTTATAAATTTCTAATACATTAAATAATAAAGCATAGCGTATCTTCTTAGAGCATGATTAATGCATGGTTCTTAGCATGAGATTCTTATTTTCCTTAAAGATGTTTTTTTTAATTTTAACTAAGAAAACTTAAGAACCATCTCTTAAATAAGAAACATAATTTTAATCCGAGTCTCTTAGGGTGAGGTTCTTAATTTTTTTTGAATTTTTTTACACTTTTTGGATAAAAGACGTCTTTTATTTAAGAGACGGTTCTTAAGTTTTCTTAGTTAAAATTAAGAAACGTCTCTTAAAAAAATAAGAACCTCATGTCAAGAGACATGCATTAAAGATGCTCTAAGAGACGTTTATTATCCGAAAAGTAAAAAAAAAAAATTCAAATCAAGTTAAAAATTCCATCTTGAGACCGGAGTTAAAGATAGCCTTACACCTTAATGAACCGGTAATTATAAGGTAATTGTTTTCTTAATTTATAATTAAAGTGTGTGGATCTTGACAACACATGTTATTACACCAGTACAATGTATAGAAGCACTTATTTTTTTGTTTTTGTTCAAAATATAGAAGCACTTATTATGTGCCTGAAAGTTATTATTAAATCCCAAATTGGCTAATCTTATTTGGTTGACCATACGGTATCAAGCTTAGTAGAAAAAGTGTCTGAAAATCACATCATACTAATCAATTCCTCGTACTTTTAATATCTATAGTGACCTTGTGGTCACAAGAAGTCAAGATTGATGGCAAAACCGTTTAAGGATGTGATCGCTTAAAGACGAACATGATTCCACCATCTGAATCACTTTCATCATTAATGTTACAATCAAATTTTGGGCTTTACAACTAAAACAAAAGCTCATTAAATTATGGCTTAATATAAAATGGCTTTATATATCTGTACAGTAGAAAATCTACAAATTTGTTTAACAGTGACAAAAAAAACTCATGAGAAAAGTCTATATTGATATGCCAATTTTTCTTTTGTTAAACAAAACTTTTTGTTATTGTCTAACAACATATGCTAACTAAAACTTAACATTTGTAGCTACTGTTCAAAACTTTAGTTACACAAAAATACTTTAATTGAAAACTAAACTAAACTCAACTGTAAAATGTGGTAAGTATTAGGGGAAAAAGTCATATATTAATAATATATAAGATAAATGAACCATCTACACTATTAAAGCACAATTCCTACTAAGATTCTACCATTGATTTTTGAAGTTATTTACAAAGTCATGTCACTTCTTTATTTGGATTTTTTTAATTAATTTATATCCAAATTAATTTAAACAAGTATATTATAAAATTTAGAAAGAAGTCATTCTCGTATATTCTAATCTCTCTTTTATTAAACTAATTAATACATGATATAAAAGAACCAGCGAAAATAATATATTTTATGTTAATATTTTAAATTTAATGTTAACTATTATCCTAACATTTAGGAATAACCAAATGGCTAATCTAAAATTATTTTTATTTTTATATGATATATAGTGTGGACCCTGTATTTTCAAGGAGCATATATTTTTAAAAATAAAATCTTAGCAAACCTAATATTTTGTTAGGATATATAGTAAACATTTAAACTCACTAACCACAAACCAATTTCGATATAAACCTTTCATTGGAAAACTGCGTTAACTGTATAAATATATAAAAATATCTTAATTGCCTTAATATATGAACCAATAAGACTTTAAAGGTTAGATTACAAATTTTTGGTATAACAATATAAGAAGTATGGTTTAATAACTAGATTTATGTGAATATATTGAATTTAATGTTAACTATTATCCTCAATTTTAGGAATAACGAAATCATATGCCTTACAGTATTTTCCCAGTTATTTAAATGAGGTATATATTTTTTTTCCTCTAAAACAAAAGCATATATCTTTTTTTTAATAAGTGAGGAGCATATGTTTTTATAGTTTAAAATTCTAACAAACTTTATACTATGTTAGGAATATTTAGTAAACATTAACGATTTTGTATATTAATATAGTCATATATATTAAGAACGGTCATTAACTTCTTCTTATGCACACTAAATTAAATGTGAACTACATAATATTTTTAATTAATTTTCACAATGTTACAATTTACCTACTATAAAACATAAATTAATAATATTTTAGAGTATATAATAATTTTTCGCATAACAAGTAATATCGTAATTGTTTATTTAAAAGTTTTTTGATCCTTCGAATAACTAGAGAGTATTAAAAGAAATAAATTACGCTCTTTGAAAGTGCGAGTCAAAATCTAGTTTCACTTATTATCAATTAGTTTTAGGATGAAATCTCATCTAGATTAACATGTTATCATAGTCCAATCCAAAAAATCCAACCGGATCTATTATCGATTAAACCCAAAGTCGACCCATCAATCATTAACCAAATATTTCGAGATTGACACTCAAAGTGCCATCATCTAAAAATGATGTATTAAGGACAAATGTCCAACATGATAAATTAGAAAAGATCCTTAATAGTATATAAGATAAATAAGTCACTACACTTATTATCAATTGGTTTTGGGTTTAATTCCATCTAGCTTAACAATAAGCTTCTCACGGACATTTATGTGTATTTCTTACAGTGACCACACAAGATATTGTGCACATTCGTTCCTCTAGAAAAGGACGAATGTCTGAAATACGTGAGCACCTTTTTGACATTTTAATTTGACTTTGATCTTTATAGCTATGATCGCTAACTACAAATCACTTCATCAATATTCACTAGGGGTAACACAAATCGAATATTCAAATTTATGAAAATATTTGGATCCAATCTTTTTATGTCTGAATAATCAACTATCCGATTCGATTCGTAACTATTCGGATATTTGGTGTTTGGATATCCAAAAAAATTACATTTTAAAATGGATATCCGATTTGATCCGTATAAATAAAATATTAACAAATAAAAATATTTATAACTACATAAAATATAATATTTTATAATTTATATATATAATTCTTTAAATATATGTATATATGTATATAACATATGAGATCAAATATTCATTTTTAAAATATTAGTATTAGTGATGTGCTAATTTCTTAAAGATATTGAATATTATTTGTTTTGCTTTGTACAAATAGTGATATTCACATTTTTAGTTCAAATGGAAATGGATAATAATCGAAACAAAATTTACTAATATTTTGTCCTGCCCAGAGATTTACAACTTAGAACTAAGGAGTACGGTGTATAGTATGAACAAGGACGATTTAGGCATATATCGTAGACGATTCACGAGCTTAGGGTCTTTAGGTTTGCACGTGAATACTCATATGTATGTGTGTAGGCATGTAATATAATGTGATGTGTTTGTAAGTGAAGACATAAATTCTTCTAATATTTTAGTAAAAAAATTAAAATAAAAGGGATTAAAGAGAAAAATTAATAATAACAGTTTGCAATAGAATTCGCAGTTCCCGATGGAGAGGGCGGCAGAGGTGGGGAGGAAAGAAAGGGACGTGTGCATGGAAGTGATTAAGCGTCGCCTCATTCACCCGTTGTTGTCATTCCTTAATTACCACTGCCCCAAACTTTTCTTCTCGTTTCTCTATACAATTCCTTTTTGTTCTATTTAATTCCATTTTATTAAATTATTAAATTTCATATTATTGCGTCCTTTAGAGCATAAACAACTTTAAAAGACTCTTAAAGTCTCTTAGTTTTTTTTTTCTTTTAAAAAAATAAAATAAAAATGAATCAATCGCGGGTCGTCACGTGTCAGTGGAGTCTGCAAACAGTGTAAGAACCCAACTAAAAACACCTCTTAATTAGAAAATTTAAGAAGTGGTTGACCCGCTAAGAACCCCCTTAAAAACCCCTTGTTCATGCTCTTAGTATGTAATGCGGAGAGAAACATGATGATCCATTTTATTGATTGGTGGTTATTATTATCCTTTTACTCAATTATATGATTGTTTTTCCTCATTTGAATATTGGGAATCATCCAAGTGTAGACTTTCCGTGAAAACGAGAGTAAACTAATTATACAAATTTAGTTAAAAATTTCAGGTAAGCCGGTTATCAATATTTTATTATATTTACAAATATCAAGTTTTACTTTTACTCTTTACAATTTATACACATATTTAGATATCAAATTTGAATTCAGTTTATGATACATCAACCAGACCACAAAACAAATATATTGTATCATTCAAAAGAAATTTTTAAAGCTGCATGTATATGTACGTATTTATAGAAACACCATATTGGTGAAAGCCACAAGCAAAACTCCACACGTAATTAATTTCAAATCTACATATGTATTTTCATATATTTCATTCTCATTTCAAGGATATATGTCTAAAAAAATAGCTATGCACCTAGCTGCAAAATGATACTATCTATTACATTTTTTGTTTGTTGTCCGACTAACTTAAACCAACTCCGTGTATGTCAATGGTAATTAATGATACTATACTATTTATTAGTAGTTAGAATCGTTATGGAATTATATTATGTAATGTAATTAGTCGTGTTAGATTGCGTAAATAACTGTAAAGATGTTATCGCAATCATGCATAATCATGAATCCGTATTACATATATAGCTCTCAACTGCAAACTGGCCATGTATAAAACTTGGAATCTTCCACTTGATGATTGTTGTTTAATAGGTCTATGTTGAAAAGACGAGCTTCCATGTTTTAAGATGTTAAGATTTTATCAGCGAATTAAAAAATGTGAAAAATTGATCTTTGATGATTGTTATTTAATAGGTCTATATATGTTGGTCAATGCCGGTTATTACTTTATTCTGATGAGTATATGAATCATATGACCCTTACAATCTCGAAATTACTTTGGCTTTCAATCCAAAAGTTCGGTTACCCAAAAGCACATGATTTTGTAAACTCAGTATAACTTAAACATTACATATAATGAATCAAACCCTAAAATATTGTTTCTAATATTTGGTTGCCAAACAGAACATGAATGTAGTTATATAGGTATTTAGGTAAGGTCGACCAAAGACGAAAATATAAAGGCGGAAGTTATGAGTAATTAAGGCGTATATAGTTTTTGGCTGTAATGAAGGAAAAGTTGGAAATGTTGGTCTGATTCCTAGAAACGTATAATGTTAGGGTTAGCCCACATTTGTGTCGTAATTTGGGGCGATGATAATGCTGAGATAGTACACACATGGCATGCATATTTATGTACATTGATTGGAATTCATATATGAAATGCAATATGTCCATTATAACATGCATGCATGTTCTGAGATCATAAGTGACATTGACATTTCCTTGTTCTTTTCTATTCTGATTGGTTTAGAAAAGCTATTGCCAAACCCCCCAATCTATTTGTACATCTAATGAAAAAGTACTTACAATTATGTTGAATCAATAATTCACTCTCACCACATTACATATACAAATGTATGTACGAAATAAGCAAGCCACTAAAGCACATTATCATGTGCTCACATTTTTCATTGCTAACTTTATTTTTTATGATGAAATCCATACTATTTCAGTTTTGATATTAAGTTTTTTAGCCACTAGAGGCTTTGAGAAAAGACTACCTGCATCAATTAGAGTACAAGGGATGAGTTAAAACTTAGAAATTTGTTGTTGCGCAGAGTGGGGGGTGGGGAATAATAATAGCTTTTCAAAGTATAACATTTTAATTAGTTATAAATATTCCTCCTATATACGCACATTCCTAGAGACATACATAAATGTGGTGTGAATAAAGCATTTACTTATTCTGTGCTTCAATAAGGTATCAGATATGAAGACTATAGGGTTTCTCCAGTTCTATTTTCTATCGTCTTTTAATACAAAACTACGATTCTGAAATCTTTATTAAATATTATTTCAGAAAACAATATGGTTTTGTAACTTCTCAATTCTTATATAATCGAACTGAGTTAAAAAAAAAAGAAAAGACGAATTCTCGGATATCAAGGAGAGCGACGGTGTGGATAAAACAAAAATTACGAGTGTATGCAGTTACTTCTTCTTACAACTAAAGAAGTGTATGCAGATATGGCCTTGTGTGTGTGCTATATATAATTATTAAAACCTGACTATAAGTTAGAACCTTTTTCATCCGTTTTTCAAACCATATTCATTCTCAACTACGGGAAAAGTATTGATATACTTAGGAATATATCGTAAAAACATTCACTAAAACGATTAGAATACGAATTCCATTTTCTAAAAATTCTAATGTAGTTTTTCCAAAGAATTTTTTTTTGGGTCAAACCAAAGAAAATTATTTAAATATTCAAATACTTAGATGAAAAAGAAGGTTAATCTTGTGTGTGCCCTTTTAGAGCACCAGCAGCAGCAACTTCTCAATATCGATCCCCATATAACTTTTGATTATTTTATTCTTTTTTATTTTCGTTTGATTTTTCTTTTTTAAAAAAAAATATATATATATATATATAAAAACCGAACCTATCGCGGACCGCCACGTGTCGTGGGGCCCGCAGAATAGTTAAGATTCGGTTCAGCGGGATGAACTTCTCTCTCGCAGGTTCATCTCCTTTTCATTATTATATTCTTTCTTTTTATTGAAAAACGTGTGAACCTCAATTAAAATCCCTAATTCTCTAATACCTTGTCTTGTAATTGCATGCAGTAAGTTTATTGCATGAAAGTGAAAAAGTTAATTTAAAGAAGAGTACGGAGTGGAGAGCTAGATAGAGGTTTAGGTGGGCTATAGGGTAGAGTCATGTAGGCTAATAGGCATAGCATGTTTATGGACCGTCCAGGCTCCTCAGCTCCGACCCTATGGTCCGTCTCTTTGTCTGTATGTCGCAGGCTTCTCTCTGCAACGTGTACTATTTTCTCTCCTCACATTTCTTTCTTTAGGGCACAACGACATGCCAAACTGGACAAATCTAACGCTTTCTCTCTCTCTCTCTTTGAATATGTAATTTTTTTCTTAGTTTTAATTAGTATATCACTAATTGATAGATATAATAATGTTATAAACACTTTATTATTGCTTAATCGTTGAAGCAGACATTTTCCTAAGAGCACCCTCAACCCAAAGCAACTCTAATGGGTTGCTTAATCATTTTTTTAGTAATAAAAGTGTGTTAAGCACATTAATTAAGCAGCCTTGTAATTAATTGCCTCCAATGTAAGTTGCTTATTTTGGAGTTCTTAAAAAAAAATATTAAAAATTGCTTTTTTAAAATTAATTTTATTTATTATATAAGACATATTAAACATAACATTTAAAACATAAAATTTTAATTAAAAACTTAAAAGCAAAGATTAGTAAAATAATCAAGAATAATTTGAAAAAAACATCCGAACTCAAGTGTTGTCTTCATCACGTCCAAATTTACGCCATACATGTTCAACTAAATCAACTTTCAGTTATTTGTGCATTTGTCTATCACGAATTCTCGTTCGAACGCCCATCATATTGGCAATATTTGTAGGTATTCCGTAGAATACGTGAGATCGACATGTGAACTTCCGTTGTCTCTCCCTTGTGGAACTCGAAACATCAAATTGAGTGTATCCATCTCGTTCGTCTCTACTATCATATTATGAAGTATGATGTATGCTCTCATAATCTTACCAATTTTTGACTTTATCCCAAAAAAGTGCTGGATTTTAACGATGGCAAAACAAGCTTGCAATACTCCAAAAGCACGCTCGACATCTTTTCGGACAGCTTTCTTGACGTTGAGCAGATAAAACTGCTTTCGGGCCCTTGGTGGTAGTGAAATAGATTGGATAAAAGTAGCCCATTTCGGATAAATACCATCGGTCAGGTAGTAAGTCAAATTATACTCTTCTTCCATTGCAGAATAAGTCACTTGCGGAGCTTGACCTTTTATTATGTCGTCAAAAACAGGTGAACGATCAAGAACATTGATATCATTTAAAGTACCTGGAGGTCCAAAAACGCATGCCATATCCAGAGATCATATGAAGCAAACCCCTCTAAAACGATTGTTGGTTTACCCCGAACCATGAGAATATTGCCCTTTCCAAGCGGTGGGACAATTCTTCCACTCCCAATGCATACAATCGATGCTTCCTATCATCCCGGGGAATCCACGATGCTCTCCAATATCAAGTAGACGTTGAAGATCAGCCGCTGTTGGTCTTCTAAAGTCTCATCGCCGAACAAAT
This sequence comes from Moricandia arvensis, assembly GCA_905132765.1. Classification (NCBI taxonomy): domain Eukaryota; kingdom Viridiplantae; phylum Streptophyta; class Magnoliopsida; order Brassicales; family Brassicaceae; genus Moricandia; species Moricandia arvensis. The sequence goes on along the minus strand of CAJHQP010006732.1, from coordinate 17,229 downwards.
AAATATTCCTTCGACAAAATTCTCCAAACATGACCGAGTTGTAGTTTAAACCGAGCCGGAGATATTCCGTCGACTGTATCAGCCGCAGTACCATATGCCAGACACGAATGACTGCTGTACACTTTTGGAGTGCTGAGAGACTAAGTCTTCCAAGACCATCTTTCTTTTGGCGAAAGAAGTCAACTTCGTTGGAGAGTCGATCAACAATGTGCATGAACAATGTCTTTGTTTCATTCTAAAACGTCGCCGGAACAAATTTTCAGGATACGTTGGAGTTCACTAAAATAATCATTCCATAGACGTACATTACCTTCTTCATGATGTCTTTCGATATAAGCTCGTTTTTTTTTCTTTTTTTTTCTTTGTTTTTCTTGATCATTACTAGGAATGGTAAATTTTTCAAAAGCTTGATTAAAGTGTTGATCAAAATATTGATCAAATGAATCATCAATTGATCCATCTATATTGTTTTTGTGATGAAAAAGCCATTTATGTTTTAGATGTTGATAAAAAGAAAGAACAAGAGTGAATGGTGTTTCATAAAAAGAAAGAACAAGATGGAATGGTGTTTAATAAAAAGAACGAACAAGAGTGAATCCTCTAAGAGATAGTGAACAGGTATAATGCATATTAACTTATATAGCCACAAAGTTATGCATCACAAGCACAATTACAAATGAAGTCTGTGGACATACACAAGTACACAAGTACAAAAAATTACAAAAAATGATTGCACAAGATAAACAAGTACACCACTCTTTCACACCTTCATCCGTGAGTCTTCCACTCTCGGGACTCATTACCCCGTGACCTGAAAAAAATATCAAGATAACATGATTCAGTGTTGTGGGTTACAAGAACATGATTCAATGACAATCTTGAAACAAACAAGACAATCCACTACATAACAGAACCAAGGACAAACACAACAAGCATTTCAACTAAGCCTTATAGACATCAAAACAACTACACGCAGCAAGAACAAGAGAAACATAACACAGCACTTATACATCAAACAACTACTACCCAACTAAGCCTCAAAACAAACTACTACACAGCAAGAACAAGAGAAACATAACACCACTTATACTTAATCAACTAGACATCATCTCATCAATGAGTTTCTTCTTCAAAGCTCTTCATAATCCGTCAAGAGGCTCTTCCTTTAGCAATGAGACTAATAAAGTAGCTTATCTTGGACAGCCTTTCTTTCAAAGCAAGATCCTGCTGCTTGATGCTCCACATTATCTGAAATTCAGAGAGCTCCTTCCCATCAACTACTGACTTCTTAGCACGGGCTTTTGATGCCATTAACACCATGGGACGATTTGTTCCTTCATCATCAAGAGCAGAAATCTACTTTAGTTGCTTTAGAGCTTCCTAAATGTGCACCATCCTCACACTTCCTCTTCTTGGCGCTTCCATCAGTTTTACCCGTAGACAACTCACACCCACTTTTGGTCATTACGCAACTCATTCCAAGCATGCTCTAGACTGAACTTTTTCTTATGATTGGTTGAAGAATATTCGTGGGCTTGTTTGAGTACATCATTTTCGTTTTGACCACTTGTTTTCTCTCTCGTCGCAGCTTCATATGCTCCACAAAACTTGCAAACCAAGTCATTGATCTTCTGCCACCTATTTTTGAAGTGACATGCCTCTCTCTTCTCACATCCAGCAAGCTTAGGACTAGCATTATAGTACGCAACAATTCTTTTCCAGAATGCAAGCGACTTTTGCTCATTCCCAACTACTGCATCTTTGCTCGTGTTTAACCACGAGCTGATGGGCACAACATCGTCTGTTGGCGTCCAGGTCCTTCTTTCTCTACGAAAGTGTGAATCTTCGGTGCCTTGACTGCCTAAGAAGGAGGCTTGCGAGGAGAGAGTGAAAAACTATCTGATAAGTTATCAAATACTACATTTTGTTGACTCTTAAGAAGATCAACAAATTTCCAGACTCGCTAAACGGCTTGGAAGCCATTTCAGAAGTCAAAGAGGAGGGAAATAACATATAGGAATATGTTATTTCATGGAAGAGAAGGTGGGAGTTTTATAGAAGGAAGAGAAGGGAGCATTCAACATTCACAACAACTACCAGCAACCACACTCGAGGTGACATGTATTTAACTTATATTAATTACGATTTCAGAACAATAATCAAAGCCAAAACAAGTCATTTATTAACTCTATTCCTCTACCATAAACAATTCAATTCCTTTTCCTACCTCAACCATAACTTTAACTACCTACCTCAACCATAAAAATTAAGACCAAAACGTTGAAAAGATGAAGACATTTACCTATATTGCTCCAGTAAATGCCATCCTATGCTTTGGATGATTTGCGGTCACACTCCTTGATCCATGGAACTCAACAGACAAACACACAGGAAAAAAAGCGTCATAGATCAAGGAATCAAAATTCCAGTACACCGGATTCAATTAAGACAAAGAGCTTTATCATCTAATTGAAATCTTAAACAAGTCTGACCAGAACCATTCATCACCCTCTATTCAGTTCAGTTACGGATCAATTGGTGTACATAACACACAGACACAAATCACATGATCCTAAACAATCTATTCAACTCATACAAGATCAACAATCAATTCATTTTAGATCACCCAAGAGACAGAGACATTGACTAAAGAAACTTCATGTCTATTGATCCATACTTGGTCAGAAACAAACACATAGACAAATCGTTTACCTGCTTTCCAGAAGTAGTCATCTATTTAACAAACCACATAGAGACACCGATTGCTTCATCGTCCGGCGGAAAATCGTCGGTGGAAGATCATGAGACAAAGGCGGCGTCTTCGAGGTTTCGCGAGAACAAGGCGGAGTCGTCGAGGTTTCGCCATAAGATTCGGGGGAGAAGGAAAGAAGCGGAGTCGTCGAGGGAGAGAAAGAGAAGATCCGGAGTCGTCGAGGGAGAGAAAGAGAGATCAGAGCCGTCGAGGGAAAGCAAGGAGTCGTCTAGGGAAATCAAGGAGTCGCGGAGTCGTCGAGGAAGAACGAGGAGTCGCGGAGTCGTCTAGGGAGAGCTCGAGATACACAGAGTCCACCGAGGGAGAACGACGAGTCGCAGAGTCTTCGAGAGAGAGCTCGAGATACACGGAGTCACCGAGGGAGAACGACGAGTAGCGGAGTCGCCGAGGCAGAGAAAGAGAGAAAGTGACTTCTCGTTTTCGAAGTGGATGCGTCTAATGACACGTGTCCCCGAAGATGCGCTTCTTGTTGTGCTTAATTAAGCACCGAAGCTTAGATTAATGCATTTTTTTTTTAAATTTCGAAAATCATTAAGTACTCTTCTAAGCGACCAGCGTTAATGGTGCTCTAAAGGAGCTAAACCATTTTATGATGCTTAATTAATCACATCGGTTCATCCTACATATGAGTCAACTAGATGAGTTCTCCGAATCCATCTCTAATTAGATTCAGGGCGGTGAAACATATAATTAGATTCAGGCGGTGAACATATTAGTCCTATACACAAATTAATACGCTACCTAGACACTCATTTTTTATGTTGGATAATGATAATTTATGAAGGCACCTCGTCACTGGTTAGAAAATCCTATTTAAATTTGCCATTTAACTATATGTTTACATGTTTAATATTGTGTTTAAATCCATTAAACGCACATTACTTATAAGAAATCCATTGAAATTTGCAAACTGTTGAAACGTAAATGCGAAATGTAACGAAAAAACACACTACTAAGTTTTGCGTTTGCCAGTTACAATCTAAAATCACAATTATATAAAAAGTAAATAAGAAATCAAAACTATTCATACTAAAAATTATGAGCCTTAACAATTAAGCATATAAGAACAGCTCTATGAATTTTGATTTGTTCGTTTGAATCCCCGATCCGTGGGTTATGGAATCTAGATGATGGTTCAATGTTTCATCAGTACTATATACTATTCAGTCCATACCATATTATCATCATCTGTCTTCACAAAAATTATAATGATTTTGTTTTCATTTTTAACCAAAAAGCAGAACTGACCTCTTCTGATCCTCTCTAGTGTTTTATTGTCTTAAAGTTGCTAAGTAAACGTCTCCCCATGGGGAAGCGTAGAATCTAATAAGCTTTTATTTCTAAAAAGCTTCTGATTCCTAGTCCTACGTCCAGCCAAGCGCTAAATTACAATATCCCCCAGAAAACAATATTCAAACCATTATTAGTATTAGTGAACGAATCATATGTGGGAGCAACTCTAGTTACTTCCTCGTTTAACCCTATCTATCTATATCTTCTACGAGACTGCATGCATAAAACCATATATCGTATATTCGGATCGGATTAGAGATGTTACAATCCACTAACCGAGATTTAATCAGAATTGCTTTCTGATAGTTATAGTTACACAGCTAAACATTTTTTGTAAAGTTGAAATCAACCCTAATCCTAGCATAGTCGAATCTACCTAATACTTAGTTTTTTGTTGTTGTTGGAAAAACAAAATAAAAATAGGCCGGCTTAGCTCTGTATAAAGCTATGTCGATATTAAGGCTTTGAACCACCCACACTATCTCTCAACCTGTATAAACTAAGTGATTAACACTTCTGGAAATTATATTGTATGACATAGGTGTAAAATAAACACAAGGACTGGATCATCATCAGTGAAGTGTGTCCCACCCAAAATAAAGAGAGCCATTTAGAATTTGTAACCTGAGCGAATGTAAATGTAATCTTAAAGACCAATTTATGAGTTGGGTTACTTTGTCGTACTAGTGTTGTGGGACAAACAAATAACAAAGCGTAGTGTTTACTGGGCCCATTGTATGTAGTAGGACCATCGACGTATTTCAGTGTGTGGAAATAAAAACCAAGTACCTGGCTGATGTCACGAGGATAATGATCTCTTTTTTTTTTTTGTAAATTGGGAGGAGTTTGGGTTAGGTCCTAATCTCTCCCTAGATCCGAGACTAGCTGGCGCTAATAACATGGTATAAAATATCTTTCTAACGAGGATAATGATCTTTGATTTTGTGAAAAATGTTGTTTTGAATTTTAAGCTGTTTATGGTTAGGAGTGTAAGATTATATCCTACAAACAAATATCCCAACAAAAAGGCAAAATAAAAAAATTGATCTAAGGATGCAGAGGCAAACTCGTTTCTATAGTTAAGTATATGATCATAGTGTTTAATTCGAGAACCAAGAATATGATTATGAACAAGGGATAAGCAGCGATACTAGCAGACCCGAGAACATCTCCTTCTAATCGAGCCTATAAAAATGGAGAAGACAAAGTTGCTAAAGGATAACTAATAAGAATAGTTGAGAATAATATTTGTATGGAACCGAGATACCAAGTAAGCCATGTATCACTGGGAACTTGTCTCCAAATTTTTTCACTTTCCCTTGAACATCCCATTAACAGAGATCGTTGAGAGCCAAGAATTGTCTTTTCGTGAGCTTGACCAATGATTTCATCAATCTGCAACTATATTGACTGTAGAAGGAATTAGTATATTCTATGTATTATCATCTACAATACAAATATAATGTTAAGGTTACAAAAAAAAGAAGCCAAGATTGCGGAAAACATTTTACAAAAAAACCATAATTGCAAAGATTTCACTAGGCCATTTCAGATGGATAACCTCTTTTGTTCTCAGAAAACTTGTGAGCCAATGCAAAGAAGAGTCATATGACATGAGATCCTCTTAGCCAAAAGGAAGGATCTGAAACCCATGCCATGAAATTCGACCGAAAGTTGGAGTATCCGGACCCGTATCATGGAATTAAAACATAAACAGAGTCCTCAAATTCAAGTTACCAAATTTGTCGTCCCACTCAAGTTATCGAGAGAAGTCGCATTTATAATCGTGAAGAAATGTTTTGAATGTGGACAACATTTTGGAAATATAGATTTGAGATGACTCGAACTTGTGTGGACAAAAGTTACAATGAAAGCTTCAAGAGCAAGTATTGTCAGACTTACTGAAAAACAAATGACTTGCAAGATGTTTAGAAAAACCTTGTCAGCAAAAGAGGAAGTCTTGATGACGTCTAGGGAGGAAGTCATAGTCTTGTCTTTAAAACCAAAATTTCAGTGTCAATTATGGCTTGTCAGAAATGTATTTCCCATGGCTATTAGATCTTCTACATCAACCACTGAACCGTTCAAGAAAAAGACTATATTTTCACAAAAAATTGTCCGAGACTAATTATTGTGGTAAAACAGTTTCAGAGGAGTAGGAGAAAGTATAAACCTCTTTGAGGAACCCTTATTGTTTCTAGAGGGAGAACAACCTCAAGAGCTAGCAATGTAGGACTAGTTTGGATGATGTTCTCCCTACTAAGAGATGGTCTATTAACGAGAGCTCTGAGCAGAATAAAAGTGATAAAAAAGGGTAACAACAATAATGGTGGCTCAAAAAATGGAGAGTGTTGCAAATTTTCTTAGAAGAATGAAAAGGGTTTCTTGGTAAGAAATTGTGCTAGAGGAATTGAATGCTGATTCCACTAATGGAAGAGGACCTGAGCATAGGAGAAGTACAAGGAGCTTATGAAAAGAAGGCAGGTTATTATGCTCCAAAGAAGCATACAAGGAGATTATGAATTATTGCACTATCTTTCATAGGATCATGAATCTCCTAACAAGTTTATAAGACAGTCATTTACACAAAATTATTGGAATCATGTTTGCAAAGGAGAATTTGCTAGTTCAATATACCAATAAATATATGTTTAGTGATGGAAAAAGAGCCAAAGATCTCAAATAAGTTTATATGAATTTCGCAGTCTAAATTGTTGTCATGTTTCTGTCTATAGTGGGGATTTTGGTCGGGCGATATACATTCCTTATCAACTTTTCTAATTATAGAAATCCCTTTGGCATCTTTCTGAACCTATCAGAGGGTTAGTTCGGAAAGTGTATCAGTGAATGGTTAACATTAGAAGAAATTTTGAATGAGAAATTTTCAAGATGTACTTTCTTAAGTTGCTTCTTTTGTCAAGATGTACTTGTTGCATACAAAGATAGTTTCAACCACTGAAATGTTCAAGAAAAAGACAAACAATTCAGAGGTGGAGGAGGAAAGTAGAAGCCTCAAATACATATGAGGAACCTATCGTTTCCACGAAGATGCACAAAGGGAGAACAACCACAAGAGACCTCAAACAAGAGTTCTGAGTAGAAGAAAAGTGATAAGAAAAAGAAGGGTAACAACGCAAATGATGACTCAAAAAAAGTAGAGTGATGTAAGTTTTCTTAGGTGCTTCTTCAGCTTCCCTCCAGAGTCGGGCCTGCTTAGAAGTGTCATTGTTGGGGGAACCATTGAAATAATCTCTTCTATTTGCATGTCACTTAGGATAATTCAGCACGAACTAGCCTTATCTCAGAGTTCTCTCTTGTTTTTAAAGTCATACCTTGTCTTGCCAAGTTGTGAGTTTGGTGAGCAATGTTCCACACTTTCCTCAGTTTTTGTATGAACTGAGTTCTCTCAGAAAGAAGAGAAGACAACGTCAAACATAGCCATATGAGGAACCAATTCATAAACATAACCATAGGAGGAACCGAATGAATCAGAGGAAAAGAGATATTGCTACTTATGATATTGTCAAACTACTCCCCCTCTAAAAGCAAGTAGAATAAAGTTAAAATCTCTTCTTTTCTTAAACTCAAAACTGAATGTTCTTCTAAGTCTAGGAAGTGATTTTGCAGTAACAATTAAATCGGATCTAAGCGTGCATTGTATTTTAATGCTCTTACTTCCATCAAGGATATACACTTTAGAGGGAGGAAAGACCATACTGAACACTGATCTCAATTTATTGGACACATCTTCGAAGACTTTCTCTATCTCTACATCTTTACATTTCTTCATGTATGTAGTTAGTTTACTTTGTTTATAGAATCTTTATCCACAGAAACCGTGAAAGATCCTATGATCACTTTCCCTATACTTCTCGACTATTTTTCTCATCTAATTGGATTACTGACATGAGGAATATGTTTTGTCTCGTTCTAATGCTCGTCTCGTTCCAATGCTCCTATTTATAATCTCTCAACCTAATAATAACATCCTTGAAACATTTTTGAAAACTCTCAATCCCCACAACATTGCACACATTAAAGATGTGTCGTGAGATTAATTTAACTGTGGATTTTTTTCCGCACAACCACTGGAAAGTCATATAATATATATTGTTATGTGTCTTCACTCCATTTTTTGTTCAAGTTGGGTTAGTTCTCAAATAAGTGCATATAAACTTCTCTAATACAATCTTTCCACTTTGGTCGTTTTATAGACGATGAAAAATTTCCATTAACAATGTTTTATATATTGAGATGGTATTAATAATGCTTTATTTTGTTATGTTTTCCAATAAAAGCATTAGAATTTTGTTTGTCGAGATCAAAATAAGTTATTATAAGTGCAAACCTTGTTCATATAATTAGATGAGTTCACTTATAAATTTACAATTACAAATGGAAACATAAACTAATAATATCAGCTATCACAATGAAATGGACATCATTAATTATAAAAGAATGGAGTCAATTAAAACATTTTGGTTAAACTGAAAGATTGTATGCAAATACAAGATTGAAACAAGTGTTTTGGCTAAAAAAACAAAAGTATATCGTATAATGAAAGCTCTTTCTATTTCCATTATGTGATATCTCCCTTGTTTAAATTGTTTTCCCTTAATTTCTTCATCTAATATGTGATCATTTGTCTCGAATCAAAGCTTTTGTTACTTCAAGAATGTGCTTTATCATAAACAAATTTTGAAGATAAATTATTAGAGTTTTCTGTTTTTAAGATCCATTTCTTAAGTCATAAATTATCAAAATTACTCAAGCTCATTAAAGAAAACCCTTCAACTTGTGAATGACAGAACAAATGAGAATTCAGAAGATATGATGAGCATGTTATTGATTAAGAAAGTGTCTATGTAGACAAAATAAATTTATAACTCATGGAGTTGGAACATATCCTTGTTCATATGGAAGATGAATAACGCCAATGTTGATTTGTTGGTATAATATTTTCTATATACATCTTAGCAAATCAATACTATACATATTATACTCTAACTATCAGTTTGCAAATAAAATGAATATTTTCTTTAGAAACAATATACTTCAAAAAAAAAGTGATAGTTTTGGAGCTGATGTGAGATGAAACACACATTAATATCCTTTAGATTATTTGAGGATGCAATACTGCATTTGGATCATGAAAGTGACCCAATGATGGTCTTCCTAATGGTCTCCCTAGTAACTGCCAGTCTCCAAACGAGTGATCAGAGCAGACGAAAAGGGATCAAGAAAAGAAGGGTAACAAGTAACAACACAAATTGTGGGCTCAAAAAGGCAGAGTGCTGCAAGTTTTGAGAATGAAAAGAGCTTCTTCTCTGAAACTGTAGTAGAGACAAAACCCTCTGCTAAGAGGGAAGGTTCTGAGCTATTTAAACCAATCCTAACTTCTGTAGAATCAAGTAGTGGCTAACAAAGGCAAGTAAGGCAACCATTTTACAAAACAAGTAACTGAAATCATCGTGTTAAAGAAGTTAAACTGATCCGTTTCTTCTCTAGCTAAATCAAACCCCAAAAAGTCTCTTCATAGTGACTGAACAAGTATACTAAAGATGTCAATCAAACAAGTACATAAGGGTGAGTTGGGTGATACTCTTCATTGTCCTGCACCCAATCCAGTATGAGTTTCAAAGTTTGGCGCTTCTCCATCTCTCCATATAATATCATCAGTAGGAACCTGCAATTAAAACAGAGTTTGAGATCAAATATTACAGCTTAGAGTTTGACGTATATCAAAGGAGATGATGACAGTTTTTGTGTAGTACTTCTCTGAGATCTATCCAGCTTAACACTTCATCCATCTCCATCGCCTCCGGGTCTACACTCTCCAGGTGATGCATTTCCTGGAAAAGTAGATTTCTTAGAACTAGCTCAAGCCCTATGGAACAAAGACATGAAAAGGGTTTATTACATCTTTTGCGTTGTACTCTTTGATCACAAACTCTTCGAACTCCTCTTCCATACACATTCTGACACTGACACGTCTTCCAACTAGAGCCTCGGGATTAACTTTGCCCCAGCTTAAGCTTGGCGTATCAGCAACATAAGTAGGAACCAAAGGTGTCTTCATTACAGATAAGGTTAATGGCTTCGCTTTTACTTTCTTTAACTCTGAAATAACCCTGAAGAAACAGAGGAGAGAGAGGTCAAATCATCGAAAGTCAAATACTTTTGGATCAAAGGAGATACCTTTCTTGATGGGCAATAAGATTTTTTTGGATACTATCCTCAAAAGAGATGCGAGTTCTTGAGCAATGTTCAATTCCTTCATCAGTTTCTCTATTATATGAGTCCTCTTCTGAAGAAGACGAGCACAAACCCTTAGGAACCGAATGTAAAAAACAGAGTAGAGAGAAGACGATTGAGTCTTACATACGTTTCCTATAGTTAGGGTTTCAGCTGTGAAAGCAAGGAGAACAGAGTAAAAGGCTTTTCTTTTGAGATCTTCGAGTTTCTTGTTCTTGAACTCTTCTGTGACTATATCATCATCACTAGACTCTGACTTTGGATCTTCTGAATTAGAAAGAGTGATCATTCGTTTCTATCAGTGGCAGGGAGAGAGTAAGAAAGGCAGAGGAATATGGAAACCTAGCTTAACCTACTCGAGATCTCTAAGTTGTGGAGATTGTGATCGTAATGAGTTTGAGAAGAGATGTACCTGAGTGTTGATCTTTCTCACCCGCCATTAAACAATCGCTGAACAGAGGAAACTTCGAACTATCTCTGGCGCAATAATGTGTTGCAGTCTTGCAGAGGTGAATGATAGAAGAGTGAAAATTTTGAGGGAAGAATCGATATTGACTTGTGGAAGAAGGTAGGGTTTGTGTAACTAACTTTTTAACGGTTTACTTAAATGAGTCACTATTTTCAGGAGAGTTAATTTTCTTTTGCTCAACAAATAATAATAAATTGAAGGAGGAAATAAATAGGTTAATTCTCTTAAATAGTTTTAAGTTTTTGTAAACAAAATAATCTTAAAAAATGATTGAAATAGTTTTGTTATTTTGAAAATTTTAATATTTAATTTTTATTTTAAAAAAAAAATTAAACTTACTCCCAAAATCCCACCTTATAACTTTAAACCATAAGTCTAGATTAATTAGAGCGAGTATAAATGCATATTTATATTTTAATAAAATCTTTTTAATCATTTTTTTCCTTAGAAGCTATTTGTGACAAAAACTTTTTATAACTCTCATACGATATTTCTCAAATATAAATATTTAAATTAACTAAGTGTAATTAAAATAGTAAATTAAAATTTTAAATGGATAGATTTTGGTGTATTGTATTTTTATAACCTTTTTTGCATCAGAATTAAATGAAGCAAGATAGCTAATCATAATTTTTGTAGTATGCATAATAATCTAGTAAAGACCATACGGAAATGATACACATGAACATAGAATGTTAAAAGCTCATATGCAACGCAAAATGTTAATTAAAATTGATGGTCAAGATCGTACTAGAAAAGAAAAGAAAAAGAAAGTGATATGAAACCCTAGATATGAACGAAAACTTCTTGTTGATCGAGAATCTAACTGTGAACCAGGTCTGCACGATTTCACTTGCATATTATATAAAAGTAATCGCCAAGATACCTCATCATCATATAATTTCTGTTTTTATTACAAATGATAATAAATTACATAAAAAGTAAGACAAATCTCTCAAATAGATTTTTAAATTTTTTTGTTACAAAAATAAATATACAAAAATAAATCTAAATCCAAAGAAAAAAATGATTAAAATAAATTTTTATTTTATTTTCTAATTTTAAACTTCACTTCCAAAATTTCACCATATAACTCTAAACATAAATTTAAATTAGTTAACCAATATATATATATATAAAATTTATTTTAATTTTTTTCTTTAAAATCTATTTTAACAACAAATACTTTTTTAAGTATATTTTAAAGTATTCCTCTGAAACATATGCCATAATGGCAAATAATTTCACAGATGATACAAAACCTTCGGAATACTCGAACTATGAAAATAACTTGAGAGACTTTTACTTTTATTTTTTTTGAACACAACTTTTTTTCATTAACTTCAACTTGCTCGGCTACAAATAGAGGAAATTATCCATTCTCTTTGATTAAAAAGATAAACTACAACAACACAAGCTAAAATAGATAGGTATTCGAAAGAAGAAAGTGACATCGAACTCAAGATGGTGCTTGAATGCGTCGGTGTAGCCATCACGACATGGTCGGACAAAAGAGAGATAGTCACCTTAAATTGTGACGTTAACATCCAATCTTCACCTCGGAAACTCATCGATACGAGATTTGCTGCATCTTCAGGCCCCAAACGAAACCGCTCCACAAAATAGCAAGACGGTTATAGATATGAACAAATACCTCCACAAGATTGGAGGGGAAGCATTCCTTAAAAAGGAAGCAAAGGATGGTAATGCTGGTCCCGATGAATCCATCAGTAAATGAAAAATTAGATTAGTCTTCGAACAAGAGAAATATTGCATTAAACGCAACTCAAAGGCCACGGTGAATCCACCTAAAATCCTTTGCGGCCTAGCCAAGATCATCAAACCACAATACCCATCTTGCTAGGCATGAAATCTGATGGGCTAAACTGAAACTTAATATCACCAACTATCAAAGTGAGCCTGACCCATAACATATTTCTTCGTGACTTTGAGACGTTCGATAACAAGAACGGAGCTGTAATCAGATGTATGGTCGTTGGAGATACATGAGTTGACGATGCCCGAGAAGCAGGGAGCAATAATATGTCCACCGGAGACGTTGACTCTTCCAGCGTGACATGACAGATTAAGCACGGTAAACTCGCCGCAAAGACGGAGCCCACTGGCGAAAAGATCTTGGGAGCTCCAGTGGCGGAGAAAGAGGGTAGTGATTGCAGTGGGAGGGGAGGCGATTTCTGGTGTATACCTTCAGTCAAAAAGCCGTAGTTCACAGATCTAGAACACCAAGAAGATCCACGGCTGTAGGCGTGGTGAGCACAGATGGAGCGTGAAAAGACTTTCCGGGATGCCCCAGAGAAGCCGACGACGAGATGCGATGGTGATAATAGATTTGTGGAGAACCTCCCAAAAGCAAACAGATCTGGTGAGATCCATTTCAGAAGGAGGAGACCCGTCGACGGTGCAAACATAATCGACGGCGTGACAGGTCTGATGGCAGCCAGAGAGGGGTACACCGGAAACTATCTCCGAGAACCTGAGTACATCAAAGGTGAGAGAACCCTCTCGACACGTTGCAGGAGAGAAGAAGCACCAAGGAGGAAGAGTCACCATGAGAACTGTAACGGAGATGAGAAAACGAATCACTCGTCTCCGGTGAAAGATCCGTCGGGAATCCCTTCCCTCGACGAGCAGAGCGTTACGAATCCGTAACAACCAGAAACAGAAGTGAGAACTGAACAAGGAGATGGAGGCAGAGAGCAATAGTGTCGTCGACGGTGGCCAGCGCCGGCGAGAAACCGCGTCGCCGGCGCTGGAAATCATGGATCTCTGCTTTGTCTCGAGCCCCGTGCCTAGGAGCGTAAGGGCGAACTTTATGCACAGTTGTCTATACCAAAAAAACAATGATTACTCTTGTTCTTTGAGGAGTGTACTTCGACTTTAAATGTGTTTTCTTATGATCATGATTGATGGATCAATTGCTTCATTATTTGCTTCTGCTATTGAGTCACATCAACTAGAGGCACACAAAACGCAAGGCCATGATGATAGAAGTAGCTGATTATTTATTGATATACAGTTGTGTAGACTACTGTTGACTCACAATTCACAAAACAACAATACACCGAACAGACTCATCATCATCATCATTCATGACAAAGTTACCAACTTTCAATTCACTTAGGACAACCTGCATCACTTAAAGTAGCAGTTTTCACACTCCAGAGGAAGAGTAACAAAGCATTATTCAAACATAAAAGGCTAACAACTTGAGCTTAAAGAAAAGAACCATCTAAAAGCTTGAGAATTTTTGTAACCAAGAACCGAACCTCTGCTAATGTCAAGTTTGTCCTTGTAGCAGCACCACAAGGCACTATGATTTAGACTTTAATCACTGCGTTTATAAGTGGGCTAACGAGAGTCTAATTGGGCCTACTAAAAAGATGACCCATCAGAAAAATATCTGATTCAAATCTTTGAAGGACGCGGTTCACGCGGCTATTAGCTGTCTGTCTTTAATGACACTCTCGTCCAACCAAAACGAGTAGAATGTGAAAACACGCGCTGCATGTAGCGCGTTGGGGGAATCCGTATCCATCTTCAACGGGCTTAAGATCCATTTGAGTCAGTGAAGAAGGTGAAGTGAGAGGAAAAGCAATCATCTTTTTTCTTTATTTCAACGAGACTTTCAAAACCCAACACTTTTGTTGTTCTTCTGTTCTCTCTGTTTTGCTTCTCTCTTCCCTTTAGATCTCTTTCTTTAAAGTCTCATCCTTTGGATTCTGATTCGATATCTTCTGATCTGGGGTTTCCTCTCTCTGCTAACTTTAGTTGCTTGGTTGCAGAAACAGTGAGTAGATCAGTTGAAACACCTACAAATTTTTTGAAAAGAGAACTTTTTATAAGTTTTTTTGGGGGTTTTGTCTCATTCTGAGAAATGGGTTCACAGGTGAGTCTCTGTCTCTCTTTCTTTGTTCTTAACAGTAGAGAACCATGTGTTAACTGTCCTGAAGTTTGTAGAGATTGGAATGAAAAAATAGAATCTTTTTTTTTCTCTTGGAACTGTTCATGCAAGTTGGTTCATAGATTGAGCTTTGCTTGTAGCTTAGTTTGAGGTTACTACTGGCTTGAAAGATATAGTTTTTGAAGAGATCAGATTGTTCAATGTCTAGTGACTGAAGTGTTGTTTATACTTTTCTTTTTAAAGAAAAACATTTTATAATGGAAAGGTAAGTTATTGTCAATAAGTTGTTCAATGCATAATTTCTAAATCCCTGTTTATTCGTTGCTTTTCACATTTCCAGTATTCTATTTCTTAAGACAAATTTGAGTATGTGTTTGAATTTAACTTGCATTCATTGTCTTGTGGTTGTTGTTGTCTCTTTTCAGTGTTCAGATACGGCAGATTGTTAAGATGGATTGAAAAGAAACAACCTTTTCACCTGAAGGTTACTTGAGACTTTTTGATTTGGTAGAGAATTGAATTGAGTAATGAGAAGAGGTAGAGGAAAAGGCAAGAGGCAGAATGCTACTGCTAGAGAAGATCATGGAAGTGGTGAGGAAGAAAGATTCCAGCTTACAGGAGAAGAGGGAGGCCACAGAAGCCAGTGAAAGATGAAACAGAAGGAGAAGAAGAGATTGTTAAGAAGGATGATGATGATACAAATGGTTCAGTGACAAGTAAAGAAGATGTGTCAGAGAATGGGAAGAAGAGGAAGAAAGATGTTGAGAGCAATATGAGTGAAGAGGAGAATGGGTTAGAATCTAAATCAAGCACAGATGATTTGGTGAAGTCATCATTGTCTATGGGGTTTAGACACATTGGAGTAGAAGGAAGAACAAACCAAGAAGAGCTGCAGAAGCTGTTGTTGAATGTCATGGGGTTTGAAAAGAGGTTCTTAAAACGCTTTTGAACCGCCCTTTTTTCCTTTTTTATTGGGTTATTACTTTTGTTGTTAGGACCTGAGTTTGATGCGGGTGCGTTTTAGTTTCATACATGGAATCATCTTTAGTCAGGACACTTCCCTTTGTCTGAATATTCATGGCGTTTTTGAAACTCTTATCTCTTGTGAACAGAAAAGAGCCTAAAATACCCTCTAATGGCCATGATGATGCAACTTTTTTTGGCTTCTATAAAGTGGGGAAACAGACAATGAGTATGAAGCAGAACAAGAGAAAATGAGATGCTTATAAAATATCAAGAAGATTTGTGAAATTGGCGTGATTAGGGGCTTTAGGCTTTTTTCAGGTTTTTGAAAAATCATTATGCAAATCAAAAGAAAGGAACTAGATTGTGTACTAGATAAAGCAAAACACAAAAGGAATATATAATCAAAGTGATACACACAACCCAATGAAAGTTCAAGTACACAGATTCTGATGGATACATGACCCCATGAATAGCTTCCCATACTCTCTTTGAAAAGAATAGTTTTTGTTTGAATTTTCAAGAAAGATATTGCATGGATACTGTGAAAAAGAACAACCAAATCTTAAATTTCAAAAGACTAAATAAAGAAAGAACAACAACTATATTTAGAAAAAAAAGGCAGAAGTGAAAGTGCCAAGGAACTTACTAGTTCCCTTTGAAATATATTTAGAGAAATAAAAAAGCAGAAGTGAAATCTGAAGGTGTTAAAGAACTTACTAGTTCCCTTTGAAGAGTCACATCCTTAGTTGAGTTCCAACACTCTCTGTCTGTCT
Organism: Moricandia arvensis; assembly: GCA_905132765.1. NCBI lineage: Eukaryota > Viridiplantae > Streptophyta > Magnoliopsida > Brassicales > Brassicaceae > Moricandia > Moricandia arvensis. Next base: position 778 of record CAJHQP010006732.1, on the reverse strand, counting down.
CCCATAACTCTATACTCTTTCTACTTTAGTATTTGATGCTACTAGTAAATTATTATTAATGTTTCTTATGTTCTTTAATTAGTAACTGTATAGTTAACTATTATATTTGGGGATGCAACAAAGTACAATCTAACCATCCATTTATAGGTCTGTGGTCAGTTCATATTTTACAAACTACAACAAAAAATAAACATTTTAACATCATTAGTCTAGTTTAAAAGACCTAGTAGTATATACTTTATTTATTTAGTTATAGAGTAAATAGCTTAGATTTTACATGGGAGTTATGTTCCTGGTCTCATTTAAGGATATCATTATATGTACGTTAAAGAAGAATAAAGATATTTATATTCTCATCTCTTTTGTGTGTTTTAAACCACCAAAACGCAACCTACTTTCCCAAAACGCAAACGCTAAAATCAGTAGCTGTCGTGGCCTAGTAGCATCAATCACTCTTGAGTGTCTCTTCTTTTGTCAGCTTCTCTCTCTCTTCTCTCCATCTCTCTGATCTTTAAAAAAGATAGCAACAACTGAAACCACCAGAACCACATTTTCTTTCCTTTCTTCTCCTTTGTCCTTTCTATTTCCAGGCTCAGTTCATACATGAGCAAAACCATCTCTTTCTCTGTCTGAGTAAGAGGAAACCAAAACCATTAAACCACTAGACATGGAGTTACTAATGGGTTCTGGTCAGAACCAGCCCGAGTCTGCTGGTTCCTCGTCTACGCTAAGTGGTGGACTCAGGTTTGGTCAGAAGATCTACTTTGAGGATGGATCC
>CAJHQP010006731.1:0-36507 GCA_905132765.1 Moricandia arvensis | reverse complement strand
GCAAAAGTCTTGCATACATTAAGATAAAAATATAAAGTATTTAAAATTATAAAGAGAATAAACTTCAGTGTATAGAACTTTTATACAAAAATTTAATATTTCCAAAGGGGTTAACCCATAGTTTTTTTAGAAAAATTCAAAACATAGTTGCATCGTGTACTGATATAGGATGATGGTCAATGAGGTTTGGCACTCTTTTTTTCTTAGTTTCTTTAGAGAATAGAGATTGTATATGGTTAATCTATTGATTTAGATAGTATATGAAGTTTTATTAAATTAATTGTTAAAATTTTAGAAACTTTGTCCATGTACAATGAATAAAAAGTTTTGCATACGTTAATTGAAATGTAGAATGTGGTTATAAAATTTAAACCACACTAAAGAGGATAAATTCAGTATATAGAGAATTTGCCCAAAAAACTCAATATTTTCGTAGGATGATGGTTAATAGGTTTCAAACCATTGTTGTCTCTGTTTCTCTAGAGAATAGAGATTTCATAGTGGTTAGTCTGCTGATTAGATAGTATATATATTTTATTCATTTTGATTTTTAAAATATTAGAGACGATGTCCATGTACCGTGACTAAAGTCTTGCATACATTAAAATACAAATATAAAGTATTTAAAATTATAAAGAGAATAAAATTCAGTGTATAGAACATTTATACAAAAACTTAATATTTTCGTAGAGAATAGAGATTTCATAGTGGTTAGTCTACTGATTTAGATAGTATATAAATTTTTATTTAATTTAATTGTTAAAATATTAGAGACGATGTGTATGTACCATGAAAAAAAAGTCTTGCATACTTTAACATACAAATATAAAGTATTTAGAAATTTAAAACAATTATAAAGAGAATAAATTTCAATGTATAGATCATTTACAAAATTAGGAGACTAACCACTATGAAATCTTTATTCTCTACAGAAACGGAGACAACAAAGGTTTTAAACCTCTTTGATCAAAATCTTATGTCAATTCACGATGCAACTATGCAAAACTTAATATTACCGTAGGGTTAACCCACAGTTTTTTAGAAAAATTCAAAAAATATGACTCTTTTTTTAATGCATAGTTGAATCTTAAAAAAACATATGCAAGGTGGGAAATAATGTGGTTAGATATTTTAAACTATTCTAAATAAGATAAACGTCAGTGTATGGAGCATTTACAAAAAAAAACTCAATATTTTCGTAGGGGTTAAACCCACAAATTTTTTGAAAAATCAAAAAATACGACAATCTTGATTTATTGCATAATTGCATCGTGTACTAATATAGGATGATGGTCAATGAGGTTTGGAACCTTTGTTTTCTTCGTTTCTCTAGAGAATAGAGATTTTATATGGTTAGTTCATTGATTTAGATAGTATATGAAGTTTTACTAAATTAATTGTTAAACGTTTGAAACGATATCCATGTACGATAAATAAAAGTTTTGCATATATTAATAGAAATGTAGAATTTGGTTAGAAAAATTTAAACAACACTAAAGAGGATACATTCAGTATATAAAAAAATTTCCGAAAAACTCAATATTTTCATAGGGGTTAACCTAAAAATTTTTAAAAAAAATCAAAAAATGTGACAATATATTTTAATGCATAGTTGAATCTTGTAATGATATAAGATTATGGTCAAATAGGTTTGTAACCATTGTTGTCTCTGTTTCTCTAGAGAATAGAGATTTCATAGTGGTTAGTCTGCTGATATAGATAGTATATAAATTTTTATTTATTTTGATTTTTTAAACATTAAAGACGATGTCCATGTACCATGACAAAAATCTTGCATACATTAACATAAAAATATAAAGTAGTTATAAATTTTAAACAATTATAAAGAGAACAAACTTCAGTGTATAAAACATTTATACAAAAACTTAATATTTTCTTAGAGGTTAACCCACAGTTTTTTTAGAAAAATTCAAAAAATATGATACTCTTTTTGTAATGCATAGTTGAATCTTGTACTGATATAGGATGATGGTCAAATAGGTTGCTACCATTGTTGTCTCTATTTCTCTAAGAATAGAGATTTCATACTGGTTAGTCTAATGATTTAGATAGTATATAAATTTTTATTTATTTTTATTTTAAAACATTAGAGATGATATCTATGTACCATGACAAAAGTTTTTCATACATTAACATACAAATATAAATTATTTAAATTTATTAAGAGAATAAACTTCAATGTATAGAACATTTATACAAAAACTTAATATTTCCGAAGTGGTTAACCCACAGTTTTTTTAGAAAAAATTCAAAAAATATGATACTCTTTTTTTTATGCATAGTTGCATCGTGTACTGATATAGGATGATGGTCAATGATGTTTGGCACCTTTGTTTTCTCCGTTTCTCTAGAGAATAAAGAATTTATATGGTTAGTCCACTGATTTAGATAGTATATGAAATTTTATTAAATTAATTGTTAAAATTTTAGAAACGATGTCCATGTACGATGAATAAAAGTTTTGCATACGTTAATTGAAATGTAGAATGTGGTTAGAAAAATTTAAACAACACTAAAGAAGATAAATTTCAGTATATAGAGAATTTGCCCAAAAAAACTCAATATTTTCGTAGGGGTAAACCTACAAATTTTGAAAATTTCAAAAAATATGAAAATATTTTGTAATGCATATTTGAATCTTGAACTGACATAAGATGATGGTCAAATAGGTTTAAAACCATTGTTGTCTCTGTTTCTCTAGAGAATAGAGATTTCATAGTGGTTCGTTTGCTGATTTAGATAGTATATAAAGTTTTATTTATTTTGATTTTTAAAACATTAGTGACAATATCCATGTACCATGAAAAAATTCTTGCATATATTAACATACTAATATAAAGTAGTTATAAATTTTAAACAATTATAAAGAAAATAAATTTCAGTGTATACAAAATTTATACAAAAACTCAATATTTCTATTGTGGTGTTAACCCACAGTTTTTAAGAAAAATTTAAAAATATGATACTCTTGTTTTAATGCATATTTGCATCATGTACTGATATAGGATGATGCTCAAAGAGTTTTGGCACCTTTGTTGTCTCCGGTTCTCTAGAGAATGTATATTTCAAAGTAGTTAGTCCATTAATTTAGGTTTTATATGAAGTTTTATTAAATTGAATGTTAAAAAATAGAAATGATGCCCATGTAAGATGAAAAAAAGTTTTGCATACATTAATATAAATTTATAATATTGTTAGTAAAATTAAAAAAAAAAACTAAATAGGATAATATTCACTATATCGAATATTTACCGAAAAATTCAATATTTTCGTAGCATGTTAACCTACAAATTTGGAGAAAATTAAAAAAAAAACATCACAATATTGTTTAATGCATAGTTGCATTTGGAAGGGAGGGGATGTGGTTAAAAAATTTAAGCTACTCTAAAGAGGATAAATGTTAGTGTATGAAGCATTTACATAAAAAAACTCAATATTTTCGTAGGGGTTAACCCACAAATTTTTTGAAAAATTCAAAAATACGACAATCTTTTTTAATGAATAATTTCATCGGGTACTAATATAGGATGATGGTCAATGAGGTTTGGCACATTCGTTTCTCTAGAGAATAGAGATTTTATATGGTCAGTCCATTGATTTAGATAGTATATGAAGTTTTATTAAATTAATTGTTAAAATTTTAGAAACGATGTCAATGTACGATGAATAAAAGTTTTGCATACGTTAATAGAAATGTAGAATGTGGTTATAAAAATTTTAACAACACTAAAGAGGACAAAATTCGGTATATAAAGAATTTGCCAAAAAACTCAATATTTTCGTAGGGGTTAGCCTACAAATTTTGAAAATTTTCAAAAAAATATGACAATCTTTTTTAATGCATATTTGAATCTTGTACTGATATAAGATGATGGTCAAATAGGTTTGAAACCACTGTTGTCTCTGTTTCTGTAGAGAATAGAGATTTCATAGTGGCTAGTCTGCTGATTAATTAGTATATAAATTTTTATTTATTTTGATTTTTAAAACATTAAAGACGATGTACATGTACCATGACAAAATTCTTGCATACATTAACATAACAAATATAAAGTAGATAAAAATTTTAAAAAATTATAAAGAGAATAAACTTCAGTGTATATAACATTTATACAAAAACTTAATATTTCCGTAGGGGTTAACCCACAGTTTTTTAAAAAAATTCAAAAAATATGATACTCTTTCTTTAATGCATAGTTGCATCGTGTACTAATATAGGATGATGGTCAATGAGGTTTGACACCTTTTTTCTTCGTTTCTCTAGAAAATAGAGATTTTATTTGGTTAATCCATTGATTTAGATAGTATATGAAGTTTTATTAAATTAATTGTTAAAATTTTAAAAACGATGTCCATGTACGATGAATAAAAGTTTTGCATACGTTAATAGAAATGTAGAATGTGGTTAGAAAAATTTAAACAACACTAAAAAGGATAAAATTTTGTATATAGAGAATTTGTTGAAAAACTCAATATTTTCGTAGGGGTTAACCTACAAATTTTGAAAATTTTCAAAAAATATGACAATAATGCATGGTTGAATCTTGAACTGACATAAGATGATGGTAGAATAGGTTTGAAACTTTTGTTGTCTTTGTTTTTGTAGAGAATAGAGATTTCATAGTGGTCAGTCTGCTGCAACCATCATCATATGTGAGTTCACGATGCAACTATGCATTAAAAATATTGTCATATTTTAAGAAAAAAATTTCTCAAATTTTTTGGATTAATCCCTAAGAAATATTTAGTTTTTCGGTAAATGTTCTATATACTGAAGTTTATCCTCTTTAGTGTTGTTTAAAATTTCTAACCACATTCTACATTTATATTATTGTATGCAAAACTTTTATTCATCGTACGAGGAAATTATTTCTATAATTTAATAATTAATTTAATAAAATTTCATATACTACATAAATCAATGAACTATCCACTATGAAATCTTTATTCTCTGGAGACAGAAACAATGTAGGTGTCAAACCTTACCTGATAAATCATTTCAATCTGAATGAAATGTTATTTTTGAAATAAATATATTACTACTACTCTTTAAGTTAGTCAAATAGTCCAAAAACAACGCCAACTAAGGGTCTAACTGGTAACCACTATAGGAACAATAGGAAAACAAAAAAATTAACAGACATAAATAAAATAGTAGGAATGAGAAGGAATAATTGTTCCTAATCATATTTAACAAAGAATAATTTTGTTCTATATTTCTCTATAAAAAAGGAATGAGAAGGAATAAGAAGGGAAAAAATTACTTGTAAATGGTAATTCTTTTTTTGAAATTGAAAGGATTTAATGTTCCTCTTCATTCCTCGGTTTTAAAACATAAACCCATTGTTATCGTGTTGACATATAATTTTTTAATCTAATTTAGTGTAACAAAAAAAACATACCTCGTTAATAAAAAGTAATCTTCCAAGTCTCTAGCCTCTCAAATGTAAGGATTTAGATTGTGAATGGTAACTTGTGTAACTACGGCTTTGGACACTATTTTTGAAAACCGCTAGTTATTCACCATTCATCGCTTGTACTAAAAACGCACCTCAAAAACAAAACAAAACAAAAAAGTAAAAACCACAACTTTTTTCAATACATGCAAACACATAAATAACGCACTATGTAATCATAACTACATCAAAAGCAGCGGTTCGTTTGAAAACCGCACTGTCATACACAATAAATATTTTTTAATAGTAAAATTTGTATATACATTCAACAGCTTTTACTAAAAAACCTATATAAATCTCAATTTTGAATTAAAGAAAAATTTACAAATTATATAAAAAATATTTCAGAATATTTACATTATTTTATATTATTTTTTAATCTCAAAAACGCATTATTCTTTTATCAAAACTGCACTACTTTTTCAACCAAATCCGCACTTGTCCCGCAAACCGCATGAACCGCAGTTAGACCGTACCGCACGTTAATTCCGCACCGCTTATATTATCAAAATCACGGTTACCATTTGGACCATAAATTCCTTATTTTTACATCAGATACACTAGATTGTTAAATTTCTTGGAAATACTCTCTATGGAGAACTAAAAAGATACCAACTAATTTACATGTAAAAAGAGTAACAATCGTGCAACCCATCCAATTCGAAATCATAGCAGTAAAATCAGCACAATCTGAACCAAAACGAATAATAGTCCAAGAAGGAAATTGAATCACTTCTTGATGTGTTTCCTATCTACTTCAGTTCAAACATTTGACTCTAGAATTCCTTTTGGAAATATGACCGAGAAGGTATGTAATTTAATAATATACATAACCAAATCAATTATATTAAATATTTTATCATAAACCACAAATATTATATACAGATATTATACAAATAACTTACATTTCGTAATTCATACAAGCAGTAAACATATTCTCGACCTTTTCAATCCTAATGCAGGATTTTAAGACTTGAGAGTGCCCTTCCTAAAACTTGTGAGGCAGTAGATTAGGCACACATGATTTTCATGAACATTGGACATTTTATTTCCATCGATTGGATTTATGGAAAGAGCTTAACCAATGGAAAACAAAAGGAGGACTGGGTTTGATCATCCAACCCGTCGCTTGACAATTCCTTGTTCCGAATATACTAACTTCTCAGCTGAGATATGTATAAACGAAACGGAGAAAACATTTTGAAAGAGTTTCCATGAAACACAAATACTGGTGATATTGAGCTCACTTCATTTTATACTGATAAGAAATGACATCATATCTACCACTAACTCATTGCAACACAAAACCATAGAATTCACAAGGGAAAAATGTTCATATAACCAGAAAATGTCTTTGGATACAAGCCAAAAACATCAACAAAGTAGATAGATCAAATCATCTACCTGACTAAACACATGTTCTAGTTGTCAATGCCAAAAACATTTGATTCTGTTTTTTTTTTTTTTGTTGCTTTTTTAGCAAATCAAACCACAGATCCTGAATCTCAACTACTCATCTACGAAACTAGAATTTGGATTTTGCCATTTCTGAAGCTTCATATCCAGAAACTTGACGGCCGAGTTAATCTTGCAAGAAACAAAAGCGAGTAAAGGGTGGTTTACAATGTGGAAATTTTGGGAATATTGAAAGAAAAAAACTTACTGAAAGGGAAGCTGTCTGAAACAGAGCTTTCCCCAAAGGAAGTATACAAAACCTGTTCCACGAATACTTGAGTTTCTACATAAGAAGAAAGCTTTTCAAAGGAATTTGACTTACATTCCTCTCCCGCCGGCGAGAGCTTCTTCAGATGGGTCCTTCCATTCGTCGACCCTAATAATATAAGCCAACCGCATCAAAGCTGAGGAGAAATGATTAAATAACTGATGAAAGATAGAAAATAAAAAGGTAAGGGAGATTTACACCCAGCCGTAACGGCGGTCGAAGAGAAGGCGTCTGGAGGAGGAGCTTTTTCCTGCGGTGGCCGTCGGTTCCATCTCTTTCCCACCCATAATAAAATCCTACAAACTGTGAGACAGAGAAAAAGGGTGGGGAGACTATACTCTATAATGGGCTTATCATTGGTAGCCCATTAAATATTAGCCCCTTTAGTGACACTAAAACCATTTCCATTCCATGAAAGAAATTAGAGAAAATTTTACATGTAGAGTACTTTATGACTTCTCAATTTCACATGAAGCATATTTTTATGGTGTTGTTTGACTATTATGTTTTTTAATATAATTTTTTTTAAGGCTATCCTTTTTTCTAGTAAATATCTCTTAACTCTTTTTTTGTCAGCTATCTCCTACTTCTATCTCACTTTCCTAATTCACAATTTATTAACCCTAACTCTATTTCACTTTCAAAATTCACAATTTATTAACATCCTAGACCGGCGGTGAGCCACACCATAGATTACGAGCTCAACATCACTATGGATGAGCTTAGTGAAGCTATGGTGGTTCACCACGAGATCTATCTCCTCCTCACTGTGTTCAGCCTATGTCATGGATTTCGAGCTCTAACACGTCGTCCATGGATTCCAACATGGATTTTGAGGTTCACCATGAGATATGTTGCAACACCATAGATTGAGTCACGCCATGGTTTTCGAGCTCCACCACAAAGTCATCAAGCCATGGATTAAGCCACACCATGGATTTTGAGCTCCACCACGAGATATTATTCAAAACTCAAAAGATTTTATTAAAGTTATAACGTGTTGAAGAAAGCTGAAGACTTGGTTGCAGAAAGTTGTGGACACTAGCTTATGTTCACAACTCTAACATCCACAACTCTCTGTCCACCACACTTTTATTTATATCCACACACATATCTTCATCGTGTGTAAGCTTTTTCGTCTATAGTTTATCTTTGGTTCGTGGAAACCAGTTTAACTGTTGTATCTTCATCCTTTAATCTTAATCAATTTTATCTGCATACATGTACATGCTTTGTTGTCCACATATTTGTCGTCCACGTTTCTTCTATCTACGGTAAATTCATCCACAATTTTTACATTTATGTTTTATGTGTCAATAATAAAATATAAAATATATATATATATATATCATAATGGATGTTGAAATAAAGAAAATGAAAAATTATAATTAGTTGCATTAATAAAAGTTCTTATATATATTGAAAAAAGCTAAATAAACATAAAATAATAAAATAAAAGTGTAAATTAACAAAGGATAAAATGGTCAAAAAAAATCTGAGAAACATAAATTGTGCTCCTCAAATGGAAAGTGCCTCTAAATGTTAAAAAAAAAAAAGATAAAAGTGACTTAGAATGTAAGTTATGACTCAAAAACTTGTTATATAGTTATGTGGAGAACTAAATTGAGTTATCGATTAAATACATTTTTTAAATTAGGGGCACTCTTCGAAACAGTATCATTATAAAATCTTAATTGGATTTCCAATAATTTGTAAACAATTACCAAAATTAATAAGTATAATTAAAATAAATCATTTTAATATATTAAGGATTGAACTCTATTATTGTCACTCTAAATTATTATCATTTGAATAGATTGTTTTCAAAAACTTGGTATGTGACATCTACTTACCCACAACATAATAGCAGATAACTACAAAATTATTAAATTAAAAGAGAAACAAACTTAAAAAGCAACAATAACCATTAAGCCAACCCAAAAAAAAATCAACAATTGAAAACAAATCATTTGCACAAGAACACCACAACTTATAAAGTGCTTAATACATAATGAAATTAAATTAATAAACAGATTGATCAATGAGTGTACATTCATGTTATTTCATGTATATACACATAATAATTGTAGTGGCATTTGCATATGTATTGTCACTCAAAATCAATTATTTAGTTTTATATTATGTGATGGATTATTCATATATCTTTAGCTTTATAATATAATAGATTATAAATTCATGGCACATATATATAAATTAAATCTAAGAAAAAGTATAATATGAACCACGATGCTTTGTTTAATGAACGTTCTTTCCAAATATTCTTTTAATGATGATTTTAGGTTTTATGTGTGACGTTTGCAACAAAGATAAACAATATCAGTTACTTAGATGCTATCATTATATGTTTCTAGTTGTACTGGATGTAAATTATGAACTTGTTATAAACTAAAAGAAACATTGAATTCAGTTTATGTTATAGCTTTTTTTTGGAACACTCAGTTTATGTTATAGCTAATCTAAATTACTCTTATGTAAAACATATTGAGACCATTGTTATGAGCGGCAACTTGAATATTAGTTGTCCAAAAAAAAAGCTGTTTCGTCAATCATTTTCACTTTTTATCTCTAAAAGCAAATGTGACATTCAAACAATCAATGAGAAATCATTTTCTCTTGTTTTTGAAGCATAGATAGTACTAATTATTAGTGATTTACCATAACGCTTTTTCTACTCTTTATACTAGTTGAAATTGTATTAATTGTTCGACTGTTTTAATTATTATTAATGAAGAATTTGTAGTAAATAATTTTTTAATATTATTTAAATTAAATTTCATATATATTTTATACATCAAAAGCATTACTAGTTAAGAGTTTTGAGAAAGTGATATGTTGTATTGACAATCATAAAAACCTACATATTTTCTTGTAACTATGTATAAATATAATGATAAATTTGGACTTTCTAATTTATTATAAAGTTTTGAAATCAAACAAATATTATTAAACCTTCATTAAGATGACAAAAAGTTATTTATATAAATCAGTATCACAAAAAACTATAAACAGGCGTAAACAGGCATTTTTATATTTAACAGTTTTGAAACTATAAATGAGATCTAAACCGATATATGTATAAAAGGGTTTAAAATTACAAGGTTTCGAAAGGCATGGCATAAAAGGGTCCAGATAGCCCGTCTTAACATTTCTAGATGTTGCTAATTTTTAATTATTAGAATGAGGTTTATGGTATTAGCAAATAACACATGATAATTTAGGAATAATCATATAATTTATATATTTATTGATAAATTATTTTTGTCCAGATGTGTAACTATGTAATAACGTATAGTTTTTGTAGATAACAATCATTTTTCTAGAAAAAAATATGTAGGAATACGATCAGTCTGAATTCCTAGAAACGAGCAGACATATACTCCCTCCGTTCCCGAAAGTAAGATTTTGTGGGAGTTTTTTTTGTTCCACAAATTAAGATTTTTTAGAATTTTAAGGTACTTTTATTAATTAGTGTTAATGAATTGTATACTTTCAAGAAACATTAATTAAAAATACTTAAACTGTTTAAATCTTATTGGTCAATAGTTATTGGAAACTGCATAATAGAAATAAATAATATAGTTAATCATAAACATTAATTATGTTCTTAATAAACGTGCAAATTCTAGAAAATCCTACTTTCAGGAACGGAGAGAGTATTAGGCAAGAGGACTTTAAGAGTCTATTGTATACGAGATGAGTGGAGCAACGTGGAGTGAATGTCTTTTTCGTTGTAGGCCACTGGGATAAGCTTCCTTGTTGTTTTCATGTCTTAACCACCAATAACTCACATTTCACGTCCAAATCCACAATATGTGAATATCTGCCTATTTTTAGATCCAATTCTTACTAATCTTTGCTTCCCAATCAACGATAAAATTTGGACTGAAAATTCATCTTACAAGTTATAAATTAATTAGCGTAATAAAACTATTAGAATATAGTTGCTTGTTAAACTTTTATGTGGAATTTGAGTTTAAGTTTACCCAACAAGCTTACATGTTTTTGTGGGACGGTAGCTTGATTATATGTAAATCAAACCAAACCAAAAAAAATTTAGATGAGGGTCAATAATTATACATTCTTGGTCATATATAATTCTAAAAAAAATAGACAAATGGTCCGACTAATTCACTTACACATGTAAATGATCATGTGGAATGCATTTACGACCCACTAAACCTACTAATGGTTTTCTAAAGCAGTGTATCATGGACCACAATAATTTCAATTACTATACCTAACAAACCATTATCTCTCTCTCCCTCTTTGTTTTTATCATCTTCCATGTCATAAAAAGGCATTCCATAAATCACTAACCACTAAACAAACTAAAGCAGAATAAAAACGAGTGGGCGATATGCATTACCACGGATGCTGTTGCGGAAGGTGCCGAGTATCCACGTCGCCGTTGCCGGTAATAGTCATGATCACGGTGGCGCTCGTCCTCTTGGCGCTTTCCTCAGCCGTAAAATTTGAGGTTTCACTCTCTTCAGGCGAAGATATGCTGAGCTGGCTCGTCCTAGCGGCGGTTCCATTGGCTCTACTCTTAGCCGTGCAGTGTTTCTCTTGCCTTGAAACGTCGAAGCGATCCGTCTACTACTGTCCATGTGGTCGCTGGAAATGCGTTTGCTACTACTAGCTAGTTTTGACCGCGGTTAGTGTCGTTGCGTTTTACGTTTATGTAAATCAATAATTTAGTTTTGTAGGTATTGTTGATGTTAACCTGAAGGATATATGTGGCGTGATCATATTAAAAAATTGTGTTAATTTGACGAACGTGATCGGATCGACTATAATATTCAATTTTATAATTTAGCTTTCTATATAGCTTATACTTGTGTGATCTTGGATTATATAGTTTTATGAAACCAAACAATATTATTCCCAGAAAAAAAAATCAATAAATGGGATTGAATAGTAAAATCTTGGTATTTAGTTTATATGAAATGATAAAATAGCAAAAGGATTTAAATTGATTTCGATTGATCTCTTTCATAATTAATTAATGAAGTTGAAATTACATGAGTGTAGTTATTATGCTAGTTTGTGGTTATTGTATAGTTTAGCAGTAAGAACTTAGGTGGGTTAGGCTTTCAAGAAAAAGAAAAAAACTTAGGTGGGTTAGGTTACAAAGATCAAATCATCTTCGTCATCTTTGAATTTTTGTGTAGCTTAGGTCAAAAGATCATAAGTCATTTTTGTTACCTTTGAATTTTGGGAGTTGCTTATTGAAGAGGTGATTAATGATAACAATTAAAGCAAAAGAAAATATGGAAATGAGATTATGACGCTCCACCAACAATTGGATAGATGTAACGTATATGAGGAGCCCATCACGAAAGAGAAAAGCAAACATTTAGACCATCTCCAACAATAGATATGGTGTTAGGGTTCTAAATCAATTTTTTAATTGAAATTAATCAAATTAAAAATTTTAGATACTTCTTTAGTTTTAATCCCTCCAATCATAGAACCAATTAAAGGTTCTAAGTTTCAAAAATTTGAAAACTTGTAATAATAGATTACTTGCATTACATTCTATAATTAAAAAAAATTTATAATTATTGAAGTACATAAAAGCATATAACATAGATTGAGAAATCATAAACAAAACATATAACATAGATTGAGAAATTATAAACAAAACTTATAATTGTGATCAAACCTCTTTCTTGGAGGAAGAAAGATATTTGGGTGTTGTTTTTTTTTTTTAAATACTAACCAATGAAAAAGTGACACATTAATTTAGAGTTGGTTCCAAAAGTTCCATTTTTAGAACCATATCTATCTATTTTCCCTCTTTTTGATTTAATTTTGAGCATATAATGAGATAGAACCGTGAGATAGAACCTTCTTAGATATCCCATTGGAGATGGTCTTATAAAACTCATATTTCTAATTCTAGTGACCAATTATCTGTGCCCACGTTAAAGTTATTATCTTTTAACGTTTGAGAAAATATAACTCGATCGTTACTAGCTAGGGAGTGGAAACATGTATTTTTAGACAAAAGAAACCGAGCTTACTATTTTAAAATAACTTCAGTGCTTAATTACTATTAAGTTAATGCTTTATTATGTGTCGGTCACATATAGATAATACCCTAAGGGGTGGTTTCTATAAGTTTGCATCGGCACATAAAAGCAAAAGAGATAGAAAGAAGAAGAGTTTCTCTCATCATCAAATTAATCATGGCGTATGGAGACAGCAGATCAGGACCGTCCATCTTGGATTCATTCTCACTCTCGCCTCTACCGTACCCTGTCCTTTTAATCCTAGCCGTGGCTTCGGTCTTCCTAATGACATCATGGTACTTGAGCTTCGAAGATGCAGCAGAATCCGCGGGTGAGCAGATGAATCTTGCTCTTCTCTTGATCCCTCTCCTTCTCATAGTCTTGGTTAGGTGGTTATCCACCGTGGAGAACCCTGACGCCTTTCTAGGGATGTTTTCGAACCGTCGTCAAACATACCAGAGTCCTAACGCCGGGGGTGAATGTGGAAGCTCGCCGTGGGGAGTAGCGGCGATTATAGTTATGTTGCTTGTTTTGCTTCAGTATCAGTCAAGTTTCTTGGGCATGTGGTTTGGTTGATAACTTGATTAGTGTAACTCTTTTTTTTTTTTTACCAAATGTTTTTGTCGTTTTAGTGTGATATAAAAATGATTTCAGAAATTTATTTTTGTTTGGTTTCTCTTTCTTGTTTATCACAATACTACCACTTACTACGAGGTTGAGGATCTCGTGACTTGTGTTATCGGATATCTTCTTCGCTCTTGTTAACACGTGGGTATCGACGTATCGTCTGATTAACGTCACCAGATCGACTGAAATGTAAAAAAAAAAAGCATTTATACCAACTCACGAGAGGTCCTTCGATTCTTTTAAAGAATATTGTGATAAAATATCAGTGATTTGTTCCGTGATTTGTGCATGATATTCATATAGTTGTACCACTTAAAATACTATTAGACCATCAACAACGAGGTGGTTAAATAATTCAACGGTTGAAAGTGATCCAAAGAGTTGAATTTGGAAGAAAATGATGTGGATTTACACAAGTTGAATCTTTTCAACATGTCGAAAGAAAAGAAAATGGAACTTATATTACCATGCGTTCATTTTTATTGATTGCATAATTTTTTAAAATTTTTGTTTCCACTCAAATATCCGAATTTAATTTTCAATAATAAAACAACATTTTCAAAAAGTAAAACATATATCAAATTTCTTAACTACTTATTATTTATAAAAAAATATTAGATTTGTTTCATTTAGATGTAGAAAACGTTATTTTGTTATAGTTTTTGTTAGCTTCAAATCAATTATTTTAGTTTTTTTTTTTAAATAGTTAATAACTATTTTTCAAATTTTAGTTATAATGTACATACAAAATAATATTGATTTTTTAAAAAATGTTATGTCATTTTTTATTTAAGTTAGTTATAATTCACATTATTGTTAAGATTTGAAAGTTAAATTATAGAAAATAAAAATAAAAATTGTAAATTAGATGACTTTGAGTAGTAAAAAGAAAAAAAAAAGAGGGTGTGGAATAATGTAAACTGATGTAGATAATTTTATTCGTATAAACAAATGATGCATCGAACCGGGCGTCGCAATAAGATTTTTGGTTTCGGCAAAAGACGTCTGGTCTGGTCTAAAAAGCGCGTGAGAGGGAAGACGTCTTTGGATGCGTGTGAGTTTGATACCAAACTCGTGAACTCCTTCGTAGTATGGAAAAGACAAAAGTACCCTACGAGTCAGAAACTCAGGAGTCAGGAGCACCACACCAACCCTCTCATCGGCTTTCTATCTCTACCTTTTAAGCTTCATAGACTTCGAGTCACAGTCTCTATCGCCTTTTCTTTCTACTCACTACACGCCAAAGCTGAGACCACCTTCTGTCTTTCTGTCTCGATGGCTTCCTCTATCACTGCCCAAATTTCCTGTGGCACTCAGCCCTCTGCCCCTTCTTTCTCCGGTCTCCGCCGCACTTGTCCCATGCTCGACGCCGCCGTCTCCTTCTCCCACCAGTCCTTTCTCAACCGAGTCAATTCATCTATCCATGTCGTCTCCTCCTCTCAGCACCGGTCGCCAAGAGGCGTTGTCGCCATGGCTGGATCCGGAAAGGTCCGCGCTCAACTCTACAATATTCCAAAAACTTGAAGAATTACTCTGTAATGAAAATGCTAGTATGTATTTAATGGTTTTGGTTTCTCGAGAACAAGATCCCTTTAGTTTTGCTACTCTACTCTGCAGATGATAAGAACGTGTTCAATTCAACATTCTGGTTTTAGGAGTTTTGACTGTACTTGCATATATTTTAAGTTTAACATTGTGTCTAAACACTACTTGGATTCTCTGTCTCTCTTATGTTGCAGTTTTTCGTTGGAGGAAACTGGAAGTGTGTAAGTGCAACAACGTCCAAAGGACACAGAGTCACCTTCTTATGTCTGTTATATTATATCTCATTGCAACTTGTGGAATGTGCTTTTAGAACGGGACTAAGGACTCCATCGCCAAGCTTGTCTCCGACCTCAACAGTGCATCCTTGGAAGCTGATGTAGGTGAGACTTTCTGCTCTACTCTTCCTCTATGTATTTTATTGGGACATTTACTTCCTTTTTTCTTAATTTGAAAATGGAAGTCAAAACTACCAATCCTCTCATACTGAGTGACCATGATGTGTAGATGTTGTTGTGTCGCCTCCATTTGTGTACATCGACCAAGTCAAATCTTCCTTGACAGACCGTATTGAGATATCTGGTCAGAACTCTTGGGTTGGAAAAGGTGGAGCCTTCACCGGTGAAATCAGGTTTACATTCTTCTTCTCTTATTCATTTGCTTATATGATATGAACATTCTATGTAACATCTGAACATTAAAAGTCACCCGTTTCACCCATATACAGCGTGGAACAGCTCAAAGACATAGGATGCAAGTGGGTCATTCTTGGGCATTCCGAAAGGAGACATGTCATCGGAGAAAAGGATGAGGTCAGTGAAGAATAAACATTTTAGAACTAGTGAGTTTGTTAAAAGGAATATGGTTTATCAAGGCAATGTTTGATCTCTTCTCTCAATACAAGCATAGTTTATTGGGAAGAAAGCTGCTTACGCATTGAGTGAGGGTCTTGGAGTAATAGCTTGTATTGGGGAGAAGCTAGAAGAAAGGGAAGCAGGCAAGACTTTTGATGTTTGCTTCGAGCAATTGAAGGCCTTTGCTGGTATTACTACACACTCGTGTTTTAGTTTTATTACTACTTGATAAATGTTTCAAGACATTCATGTTTTCATTTATATTTGTGTGTGTGTTTTCAGAAGCTGTGTCTAGCTGGGACAAGGTAGTGGTTGCATACGAGCCAGTATGGGCAATTGGAACTGGTAAAGTTGCATCTCCTCAGCAAGCACAGGAAGTCCATGTAGCTGTCCGCGATTGGCTCAAGAAGAATGTCTCTGAGGAAGTTGCTTCCAAAACCAGAATCATATACGGAGGTACGTTTAAGTTTAGGTTTTTGTCCACCGCAACAAAGTCCTAACATTTTGTGTTGATTATTATTTTCCCTACACAATTCTCAGGTTCTGTCAATGGAGGCAACTGCGCAGAGCTTGCCAAAGAAGAAGACATTGATGGTTTTCTCGTCGGTGGTGCCTCCTTGAAGGTTAGTAAAAGTTTAGTTTTGAATATTGCAATTACTCAATGAATATAACATAACTCATATGACTACCCACCTTTGATGTGATGTGACTGAAGGGGCCTGAGTTTGCGACCATTGTGAACTCAGTCACGTCCAAGAAAGTTGCTGCTTGATTAACAAGTATCAGTGACGGGAAATCGCACCTCTCCAGTTGAACAAGATGATATCAGAAATAGAAGGGAGGTTTGTGAGCTTTCTTCTTGTCGTTGTCTGTCTTCTTACATGTTCTTGAACTAATAATTAAAAACAAAAAATTGCGTCACCAGTTATGGTTTTGAAAAGAGTGTGGCTCTGCAACAGTGAGAAAAAAAGAGTCTTTCGTTTGAGATCTTTGTTGTAACTTATATAAAGTCTGCACACTGTATACTTGGAGTCTCGACCATATCATCTAATAATATAATTCCAACTTAAAAGTGAAATAAACCCCTCAACGGAGGTTATTGTTGAAGTCTTCAGTGATAAATCATGACTGATCTTATGAACAAGATTTGTAAGTTATCTTCTGGTTAATGTTTAGTTTGAAAAACTTGCATTGGTCCAAGGACAAATTCAAACAATTTTGGACCATGCGATCTACTTTAATCTTGTTTCTGTTAAGAGAAGACGGGAGACCTAAATTAGTACAAGTTAAGTTGTTTGATGAGGAGAATAAGTATGATAAGAAAGAGTAGTAGTAAGATTGTCTAAAATAGTACTAATGCATGACCAGAAAAAACAAGGAGAGTAACGTTTCGTTTATAAACCCTAAAGTTCCTCAAGACTCAACTTTAAAAGTGCAAGGAGCAAATAAGAGCTCTTTCTTAGTTCTTCTTGCTCTTTGATTTCCCGGACAATGTCTTGGCCAAATGAGTTCCCTGTAGGCACAGCACAACACACCCACTTCAATCACAACGAAGAAGAACCAAGAAAAAAAAAAAAGAGAGAGAGAAATAAAGATGCGAACCTCGAGCCATTCGTCCAGTGATGCGTCTGTAGATCTGGTTCCTACTTCCACCTTTGACACCTTTTTGGTTTTCTGGTTAAAAAGAGGAGATTGTCAGATGAATATTAATCAACTTTTCAAATAGAGTATTCAACAAAATAGGACTGTCAGCACAATTTGGTTGAGAATAGGATGGTGATGGTTTTACCTTGGTGAGACGCTGTACTTGGCTGTAAGCCCATAGACCGAGGAGGAGGAGAAGAGCAATCCCAAGTGTTATAAGGAAGACAGACTCACCGCTGAGAAGACCTCCAGATTCAACTACCTCAATGGTCCCATTGTAGAAGACACTCTGGTATGGCTTCCCTTCCACGTCGTATATGATGTAACCCACCAGATCAAATGCTCCAGGCTGTGCAAAGACGACAACAACAACACGGAATTAGACCTTTTCAAAGCTCGTTGTTGTTTGCAGTTGTCTTTAGAATGTGTTGTTAATTGGGTTTTAAGTGTACCTGCAGGTACTGGCTGACTGCAAATATGTAGGGGAAGGTTGCTTGAACAGAAGGTGGGATGGACGCATTGTTGAATCTCTGTAAAATGAAAAGAGAAAGAGGGCAGCATGAGAACATCAGAATACGGTTTTACACACATAAAATCAAAACACATATTTACACAAATGGTTTGGCAATATATATATGCGGGGTTGATATACTACATAATAGCTACTTTCTACGGACTAAGACCAAAACACACAACAATATGAAAGCGAGTAATATAAAATTTAGATTCCTTCCTTGGTTCAAATGATTTCCTCCCTTTGAGAATTATATAAAAGAAGCATGCATGCATCCAATCTCAAAAGACAGAAGCACAGATCCCCAAATTATATGAATTTACAAAATAAAAACACCATGCACAAAGGTGTTCTGAAGAGGAAAAGGAAGTTACCATCATGGTAAGATTCTGAACCAACAATTTATGATCATAAGGAAGATGAACGCTGGCCCTAATACCCATTACACCGACGGTAGATTTGCCTGTTATGACAAACACACACAGAGAGTCAATTTGGAGATATTCAGAAGATTTTTACAGGCAACAGAAAAAAAAAGAAAGAAAGAGAATGGGTAAGAGAGGGGTACCATCATTTTTGAGGGCAACAAGGAGCTCAGTATCTTCTCCAGCTGGAACCACTGCAGGGAATTAAGAACAAAATCTTAATGAACATGAAATGGATAGATAAAGAGACGAGGAATGCTTGGCACCTTTGCCACTGTTTTTGGGGAAAAGAGAGACAGTCTCAACTCCTGGAGCAGAGGTCAAGTTGATATCCAAATCCTGGTCATCTTCCTCAGCACCAGAATCACTGTGTTCTCCCACAACATCGTCAACAATACTGGAATGATCCTCGGAATCTACTTGACATCTAGCAACTGAGCAAAAAACGTAAATAAAACCCATCAGGTCATTGTCACGACAATCAGCATAAAATATCATGGATCTATCGAGTTTCTGTAGCATTTCAAGAAAAGAGCTCAGAATACATAACAAAAATTGCGTATACTTTCCTGTAAGATAAACATGCACGAATACACTATATAAAGAATCTATTACTCGGCAATTCAATTCGATCTCACTCGGATCGATAACTAGGAACGTAACATTCTACGAAAAAAAACAGAATCAGATCCAGATTCAAGAGCCACTAATCAATATATGAAATACAATAATACGAAACTGTAAATCAAAAACGGATCTAGATCTACAAAATCCAGAGAGAGAGAAGAGACCTTGAAGGAGCGGAGATGCAAGGAGAAGGAGAGCCAGAAACAAAACCCTAACATTCATCATCGATTCCTTTTCTTTTCTTTATCTGGGTCAACGATGCACAAGGGAATAGATATGTCCTCCCCCATGATATTTATATGGGTGAACACTGATTGAATACTGAAATGAAACAGTTTTCAATATTTGTGATTTGTTTTGTATTTTACATCTATCTATTTATTTTTTATTTTTTTTATTTCACAAAAATACAAATATTTAAAATGTTTATAAATAAATACAAATATTTTATATATTTTGTTTAATATAGGTAAATTTTAAAAATATATAAGTTTGTTTTCAAAATTATTTTTATATAATATAAAATTAAAATTAAAAATAATAAAAGTATATGTTCTATATTTATTACTATTATTTTTCTTCTTTTTTATTATTAATGTCACAAATCAAATTAGCTCCTTCTACATTCTTTATTTGCATTATAAACATAAGATATTTCCAGCCAAAATATATGAAAAATAACAAACTAACAGAGAAATATTAAAGAAAATAAAAATTATAAGAGTGAGTGCATGCAATGGGGTATCATAGAGGAATTGGTTGACAATAAAGACGAATAAAAAGCATTAAACAAATTCCATCGCAGCAAATCTTATAAATAATATCAAAAAGATTCCATGTAGACCACGTGATGATCCATCAATAAAACATATGTTTCACCTCCAAATATCAATCAATCCCCATGGACTGTGTACCGTTCCCACTTCTTTGTCGGGTCGTATATCTGCCCACAATTTTTTAGGGGAAAACAAACAAAAATAAGATTACTCGAAATCAGATGAATAGTTTTGCATTTTAACATTCTCCAAGAGATACATTATTATTACTATTAGTAGAGAAAAGGGTAGTAGTAGTAGCTTACCTCCCATCTGGAAGCAGGGAATATATGCTTGTTCTTCTCGTACCAATGCCTCTCCACCACTTTCCCCGCGTGCGACTTCCAACCACACACACAGTTTTAGAAACAAGTATTTATCATCATCAAACTACTTTGTTTTCTCATGCAATTATATCACATACCTCGTCTTTCTCGATCGTTGCATCTGCAATTGTTCTCACGTCTTCATGCACATCAAAGTGAAACAGCTGTTGTTCAGAACCACATTATGCAGGATCAGTCTCAGCTACGATTTTCTATATAAAACTTCACATGAATTCAGAGAACATTGTCAACAACGCATTACCGGGCCACTCTTCCCCCTAGCTTTGTTTATGATCAGCTCGTAGAAACTGTGTTGCTGCATTTTGCAAACACAACATCCCCTCCCATGTTATATCTTTAAGTTCACGACATTCAGAATAACTCGATTAGTGTTAAAGGGTACTCACATGTGGGATTATAAGATCTTCCTTTACATATAGCAAATTCTCAACTGATGTTGTCCTAATCTCCCTGAAGTCAGGGGCAAGCTGCTGCTGAACAGCCCTTAGAAAATTCCCAATTGCGTCACCCTTTCGGACCTGCAAAATGTGTATAATTTCATAAAGGTAAGTATATGACCTAAGCTCAGACAGCAAGACAAAGGTGTAGCTTGTGCTTGCCTGGATAACTCGTCTGTGGCCGGTCCCATCCCAGTAACTGTAAGTAATTTGAAGAGGCTCGTCTGAAAACAAAACTTGTTAGACAATCTTACATGAATAAGTATTACAACTGAAATTAGAAGCAAGTGGAAATTTGGACAACTTTTAATCAGCTCTTGTTCACGAATCCACTGCTTCTTTAGCCTTTCACGTTCAGCTTGTTCCTCCGCCTCTCGCTCACTGAAACAACAACCTCAAAACACGACAGCTAGAGTTAAGAGTTGCTGAGAAAGCAGACAATGAAGATAGAGGTAAACAAGGGGGAGAAAGAGATCACCTGTCAGGCAGGAAATTAGTTTCCACAGAGGGGTCCTTGCCAAGTTTTCCAAAGCGCAAGTTCCCAGAACTCTCTGCATAGATGATAGAATAGAAGTTACCAAATATGTAAACTCAAGAAGACAAGAAAAAATGCGAACTGAAATTCCTGTGCCAGCAAGTTAGTTGCACCTGAAAAGCTCCAACAACCAAGTAAAAACTCCAAAACTACAATTATAGAACTAATGTCTCTAAAACATGATGAGATTCATTCAGAAAGATGGGACAGTGGTTTTCAGTTAGTGATGAAAACAAGTATGACACAAGATCCTAGAATTAACTTACTGTTATCTCCATCATCTTCATCACTGCCATTGTCAAGATCTTCAGAAAAAGATAAGCGGGAGCTTCCCTTAAGCTTTCTCTTCTTGGTACGCTTCTGTTGTTGAAGCTCCTCTCCCTATGTTGTTTAGAAACAAAGTCGATGAAGCTTTGATCTCATCAAAAAAAAAGAAGGAATGGAGGGGTAGAAAGGGAACTCACTCTTGGAGTAGCTTCAGCAATTTCTCCTTTTCTTCTTCCTCGAACTTATTACGAATATTAACCCTCTACGGAGATCATAATCAAGATGAGTGTGGTTAAAGTGAATGATAAGTGAAGAAGGAGAAGAAGCCAATGATCATTACCTTCTCGACATATTCCTCTCTGGTGACTAAACCAACTGTTTCCTTCTTGAAAGCAGTATCGAGAATCTAAAGAAAGAAAACACAATTTGTTTGGCCTAATTTTCTCTCTAATTTTTCTAAATCATGACCGGAGAGTTGTAATCATGCTAAACCCTAAAAATTGTGGAAGCTCTTAATTCACAAGTTAGTTCCCTAGAGAAGAAGAAGAGAAATGGAACCTCGCAAGAGCTAGAGCCGAATTGGAGAAGACCTGATTGCTCCTGGCCCGAGGCAGTCTTGTTCTTCAGCTCCTGGATCTTACGGCGTTCAGCCTCTCTTTGCTTCTGCAGCCGCCGTATCCTAACTCCGTCTTGAGACGTACCCACGTATCCGTCCCCCATACCCGACATCTTCGACTGCTATTCACGATGTGCCTCCCAGTTCCCACCCGCCGCCGTTATTGGTTGAATATAAGCTCTTTTATGCAAAATACTTTTGGGCTTTCTCTTATGGGCCTCAAAGTTACATTATAAGGCTATTTACTTCACGTGTTTTAAACAAAAGGCTTCCTTTTATTATGGACGGGTGTTTTCTTTTTATTAAGGTGTGTAAAATGTTTTATTTCTTTCAGTTTTTAGCTTCTAGGAACCAAACTTGCAAAGAAAATGAAGTGCATTAACTGTCAACAGCAAAAGCAGATTTTCTTGCCTACAGAGAGAGACCTAAAGAAAAGGAATGGAATTTAGGAATTTAGTGATGAACAAAAATTGAATTATTTAGTATAAATAAAAAGAAAAAGAAATAAATAATCTGCAAAAAAAAAAAATTATATCTTTTTTGTAAATAAGAGAGAGACATGACTAAGACGAGAATTAATATATAGATTTTGATATTAGAACGACTTATACAATGCATATTATAACCAAAACAATACATCATGTAGTTATCAAATCAAATTATCTGAAATGAAATATAGATTATTTAACAGTTATAGCTCTAAAATCTATTTATTGTTTTTGCAATGAAAAAGAGAAACGTGTAAAGCAAAGACTGAAAAGGTGTTAGATGGAGTGGACCCAGCTCCTCATGACTACCGGCCTTTTTTTCTTGTTGCAATTTAATATATTGGAATTGAGTAGTAACAAACAGAGTACCAAAAACAAGTTTAGGTAAGAAATGGTTAGTATGGACAGATTTTTATATCTTATAAAATGAACCGGTCATAGCAAAATAAAACATGGGTTTTGGATCCATAAAATAAAAACATACAGTATGGTTTTGATCCAAGAAATATCCGATTTAAAACAAACGTTTTATCCTGCAATTATTGATAACACAAAACTTAAATAGTATATGAACTGGTAGTTTTGCAAATTTGAATTGGTAGGTGTGGAATGAGATAACAAAGAAAGCCCAAAATGAAACTAGTAGTTGCGGGTGTGTGTAGAAAGAAAGAAAGAAAGAAAGGAAGAAGCTGTTTGAAATTGAAACAAAAAAAGTGTACCGGGGTAATGGGATGGGAACCGGTTTAAGTGAAAGTGGCGACGAAGTTTCGTGAGCTGTCTGTGTGTGTGTCACCTGGCGAGAGGGAGAAACAGTTGGAACCCCCTCCCTTCAGATCTCCTTCTCCTCCTTCTCTCTCTCTCATTTTTTGAAAATTCACCTGCGATTCTCTTTCGTCATCCATCATCCTGACTCTTACTTTGTTAGCAGCAATACCAATTCAAA
This sequence comes from Moricandia arvensis, assembly GCA_905132765.1. Classification (NCBI taxonomy): domain Eukaryota; kingdom Viridiplantae; phylum Streptophyta; class Magnoliopsida; order Brassicales; family Brassicaceae; genus Moricandia; species Moricandia arvensis. Next base: position 12,591 of record CAJHQP010006731.1, on the reverse strand, counting down.
ATTCGCGACTGATTCTCATCGGAGAGAAGGAAATAGGGATTATCAGAGGTGCTGGTTTTGTGAGAGAGATTTGACTAAAACTCTCTTTCCGATTCGATTAGATTAGATGGAGACGGACAATGGGAAGGGGTTGATATTAGCAGTGGCGTCGAGTGTATTCATAGGTTCCAGCTTCATCTTGAAGAAGAAAGGTCTCAAGCGTGCTGCTGCCAATGGCACCCGTGCTGGTAAGAAAAGACTAACAACCCCCCCCCACCCCACCCTCAATTATATAAACTATGACACAATTGGATGATGATGATGATGATGCAATTGCAGGGTACGGAGGTTATACTTACTTGTTAGAGCCTCTTTGGTGGGCTGGCATGATCACTAGTTGAGTTTTTTCATCCTTTTTCTGCTTCTGCTCCTCTCGTGAGTTCTAAACAAAAGATTCTCAAAATTTTGTGTTTGTGTTAGTGATTGTTGGAGAAGCTGCAAACTTTGTGGCCTACATTTATGCGCCCGCTGTCCTCGTCACTCCTCTCGGTGCTTTAAGTATTATCATCAGGTCTCTCTCTCTCTCTCTATTTGTTTTTTCTCATCACCTTTACCCTGCCTTTCTCTTTGTGTTTTTCTCTGACTCTATTTATCCTTTTCAATCATATTCCCAGTGCTATTTTGGCACATTTCCTGTTAAAGAGAAACTTAAGAAAATGGGGGTTCTTGGATGTGTTTCTTGCATCGTCGGCTCCGTTGTTATTGTCATTCACGCCCCCAAGGAGCAGACTCCTAACTCCGTCCAAGAGATTTGGACTCTCGCCACTCAGCCAGCTTTTCTACTTTACGTTGCCATTACCATCTCCATTGTCCTTGCTTTAATTCTCCACTTTGAACCTCTCTGCGCCCATTCCAACCTTCTCGTTTATATCGGTATCTGTTCCTTAATGGGTGCTCTCACTGTAAGTTTCCTCCTCTCTTTTTTTTTTTTTCCTTCTTCTTTGTGTCTCTCCTCTGAAGTTTTGTGCCATGATTCCAAACAGGTTATGAGCATCAAGGCTATTGGAATTGCCATTAAGTTAACTATGGAGGGAGTCAGCCAGATCGGGTATCCACAGACTTGGCTTTTTCTCATGGTTGCTCTATCCTGTGTCGTTACTCAATTGATTTATCTCAACAAGGTTTGCTCCCCCTTTTCAGAATTCTTTTGAGTATATAAGTTTGTTTGCGAGTTAGTTAGAGTAGAACATGTATATTGTTAATGCCCTATCCATCAGTTGGCATTGTTAACACGCTTACACGCATATTTCTTCTACACAGTTATACTATACCTTTGCTGGACTTGCCGGAAATTTTGGCCTATATATGATTGAATTCTTTGGCAGGCTTTGGACACATTCAATGCAGCAATTGTGTCTCCAGTATACTATGTAATGTTCACAACCCTCACAATTGTTGCTAGTGCCATCATGTTCAAGGTAGGTTTCAACCTTAGACTCTCTCCATCAGAATTTTGTTTCACAATTTTGTTTGTAAACATTGCGTCTAATGCTTCTGACAGGATTGGTCTGGGCAAGATGCAGCTAGCGTAGCCTCTGAGATATGTGGATTCATTACTGTGCTCACAGGCACAATGATACTTCATGGGACCAAGGAAGAGGAGCAACAAGCTTCTACTGGTAAGAAAAACAAACAGACAAAAAGAACTCTTGATTTTTGGATACTTATCGTTTAATACGCCCGTCAGTCATAATACTGTTTCTTCTGGTGGCATTGAAGGCAATGCGGATTTGATATTTGGGTCTTCAGAATCAGTAAGATGGTACGAGTCAAGAAAGAGCCCTAACGAAGAACACCTGATAAGCCTGTACAGCCCTGAATACTAGGAACAAGGTGTTAATCTTTAGACTCCCAATACAGATTTGATATGTGGCAAGAAGAAGCCTCGTGGACTGATAATGTGTGGTAGCTTTGTATTGTTTTTGTGGTCTTATCTTCTCTTCTCTGTACAGACAAAAGTTTGTCTAATTGAAACTCGGAACACATTCTTTAGTTTTGGGCTATGTATCAGTTCTAAGTATACAAACAGACAGACACAGTACAGGTTCTTCGTTGTATTCTCTTATTATGGACTTTTGTCCCAATATATGTTGGAGATAAACATGAAGTTAACTTGGAGCCCAAGTTATAATTATCTTATGGATAATGATGATAAAATATAGTAATGTTAATCCCTAAGAGTTTAGGAGGTTTTTTTATATCTATATAAGATGCAATGAGTATTGCATATGTGTGTGACGAGTTTTGAGAGTTTTTTGTGTGAGGGTTTAAGTTTTTTCTGAGCAAGTTTCTTAAACCTAATAAAGAGAGTTCTTTATATTGTGTTCTTAAACAAACCTTGAGCTTATATTTGGTATCAGAGCCAATAATCTAAATCGAGAGAGATGAGTGACTTAGCCATTACGACAATTAAAAAGGAGGGTGGATCATCCTCTATCAGCTGTCCAATGTTAAACCTCACTAATTATACCGTATGGGCAATACGGATGAAAATTTTACTTAGGGTTCATGAAGTATGGGAAGTAGTTGAAGAAGAATCGACTGAAATCAAAAAGAATAATTTGGCAATCGCTCTTATAATTCAGTCCATCCCAGAAACATTGGTCTTACAAGTCGGAAGTCTTGATACGGCCAAGAAGATGTGGGAAGCGATAAAAACTAGACATGTTGGGGCAGAGAGGGTTCGAGAAGCACGGCTTCAGACATTGATGACAGACTTTGATCGCATGAAGATGAAGGAGACAGATAAGATAGCGACTTCGTGAGCAAAATATCAGAAATAGCATCAAAAGCATCAGCGCTAGGCGAAAGCATAGAAGAGCATAAGCTCGTAAAGAAGCTCTTGGGAAGTCTACCACGTCAGAAGTTCATACACATGGTGGCTTCTCTCGAGCAATTACTGGATTTAAAGACCACAAGTTTCGAAGATGTCATAGGCCGGCTAAAAACATACGAGGAGCGTATAAACGAAGAAGAAGAAGATACTCAGGAGAATCAAAACAAGCTTATGTATACCAATACTGAAGCTCAACCACAACGTGGTTATCATGGAGAATATAGAGGACGCAGTCGAGGAGGACGTTCTTACGGAAGAGGAAGAGGACGAGGAAGATCGTATTGGGATAGCAGAGACACAACAAATATTACATGTTTTCGGTGTGATAAAGTTGGACACTTTGCAGCTACGTGCCCTGATAGACTTCTAAAACTACAGGAAACAACTGAGAGTAAGAATGGAGACGAGACCCAAGAAGCAGATGGTCTTATGATGCACGAAACTGTCTATCTCAATGAGCGAAACATTAAACCAAAGGATTTCGAGTCTAGTACTGATGGTGATAGAATATGGTACCTAGATAATGGGGCAAGTAACCACATGACTGGTAATCGAAGCTACTTCAAAGCTATAGACAACACAATCACTGGCAAAGTTCGTTTTGGAGATGACTCGAGAATCGACATTAAAGGAAAGGGATCAATCTTATTTATCAGTCAAGATGGAGAAAAGAAAATACTTGCGGATGTCTATTACATACCTGAGCTCAAGAGTAACATCATAAGCCTCGGCCAAGCCACTGAATCAGGATGTGATATAAGGATGAGAGAGAACTATCTTACTCTTCATGACAAAGATGGCAACTTGATAGTAAAGGCAACGAGATCAAAGAACCGGTTGTACAAGGTTACAATGGAGATAGACGAACCAAAGTGTTTGCAACTTGAGTCTGAAAGCTGTTTCTCACGATGACATGCACGTTTGGGTCACTTAAGTACTGATGCTATGAAAAGGACGATAGAAAAGGAACTTGTCTCCGGGATTCCCAAGCTAAAAATAGAGAAAGACATATGCGAGTCTTGCTTACGTGCAAAGCAAACAAAACGACCTTTTCCCTCTGCCACAGTGTATCGAGCTTCTAGTCCATTGGAACTGGTACACGGAGATCTTTGCGGACCAATAACACCATCTACTGCAGGAAGAAGAAGATACATATTTGTTCTTGTGGATGACCATACGCGATATATGTGGTCTATATTGTTAAGAGAAAAAGGAGAAGCATTCGACAGTTTTAAACGTTTCAAAGCTATTGTTGAGCGTGAAACAGGTACAAACATCAAGACCCTGCGAACCGACAGAGGAGGGGAGTTCACAAGCTCAGAGTTTCGGACTTTCTGCGAGCTTTCAGGCATACAAAGGCATTTAACGGCTCCCTATACGCCACAACAGAACGGAGTAGTTGAAAGACGTAATAGAACTCTACTAGAGATGACAAGATGCATCTTAAAACACATGGAGGTTCCAAATTATATGTGGGGAGAAGCGGTAAGACACTCAACGTATCTAGTAAATCGAATAGCAACGAAGACACTGACATCAAAGACACCGTATGAGGCTCTAAAGGGAAGAAAGCCAAACATCGAACACTTAAGGATATTTGGATGCATTGCTTATGCAAAAACAGATGCAGCAAACCTGAAGAAACTAGATAATAGGTCTCGTGCTCTCGTACACCTTGGAACTGAGCCCGGCTCTAAGGCATACAGATTGTTTGACCCTACTCTTCAAAAGGTAGTAGTCAGTAGAGACGTTGTCTTTGATGAAAGTAAAACATGGGACTGGAACAGAAGCGGGGGTGAAGAAGTTGAGAAACCAGGCATGTTCAGAGTTTCGATTGAAAATCGTGGGAATCAAGGGATCGATGACATGATTGATGAACCACACGAGGATCCAATGGTCGACCAAAACGAAGAAACAATCGACGATGAGGACGACAATCCTGGAGCCGAAGACATGAGTGAAACAGAGCATCCACGAAGGTCAACTAGGATTGCTGGTAAACCAAAATACCTCGAGGATTACATATGCCTTGCCGAAGTGGAAGGAGAACGTCTCCTATTTGCTCTTAATGAAGAACCGTGGAGTTTCAAAGATGCAATGGAAGAAAAAGTTTGGCGTGATGCTTGTGAAGAAGAAATCCAATCCATCGAGAAGAATAAGACATGGTACCTCGTCGAATGTCCCTCAGGAGTGAAACCAATTGGGTTGAAATGGATTTTTAAGATCAAACGAAATGCGGATGGAAGTATAAACAAATATAAATCGAGACTGGTGGCTAAAGGCTACATTCAACGACACGGTGTAGATTTCGACGAAGTATTTGCACCAGTTATTCGTATAGAGACTGTGCGTTTACTTATTGCCTTAGCCGCTAAGAATGAATGGGAGATACATCATCTAGATGTTAAAACTGCTTTCTTGCATGGAGATCTAAAGGAAGATGTGTACGTGAGCCAACCCGAAGGATTCGAAGTCAAAGGACAAGAAGAAAAGGTATACAAACTTAGCAAGGCGTTGTATGGTCTTAGACAAGCTCCTAGAGCATGGAACGAGAAGCTCAATAAGGTTATTGTGCGACTTAAGTTCCAAAGGTGCACCAATGAGCCTTCCTTGTACCACAAGCAAGAGAAAGGTCATCTTCTACTAGTTGCGGTGTATGTAGACGATTTACTGATCACGGCCTCTCATTCTGAAGTGATAAGCGAGTTTAAAAAGGAGATGTCAAGTAACTTTGAGATGAGTGATCTTGGCTTGCTAACATACTATCTAGGTATTGAAGTGTGCCAAGCAAAAGGACGGATAACTCTCTCTCAAGAACGATACACGTTAAAGATCCTAGAAGAAACTGGTATGGATGATTGTAATGCAGTTCACACGCCAATGGAGTTTGGTCTTCAAATGTCAAAAGCAACAGACGAAGATAGCATCGATGAGAAGGATTATAGGCGCAAGATTGGATGCTTGCGTTATCTACTTCACACTCGGCCTGATCTCGCGTTTAGTATTGGTTTGCTAAGCAGGTATATGCATGATCCTAAGCTATCACACGGAGCAGCCTTAAAGCAAGTCCTAAGGTACTTGAAAGGAACGACAAAACTAGGACTTGTATATGAGAGAGCAACGACGATGAAGCTGCAAGGATTTAGCGATTCAAGCCATAACATAGACAAGGATGATGGTAGAAGCACCACATGACACATTTTCTTCTTGAATGATAGTCCTATTACTTGGTGTTCTCAGAAGCAAGAGACTGTGGCTCTATCATCATGTGAGGCTGAGTTTATGGCTGCAACTGAGGCTGCTAAACAAGCCATATGGCTTCAAGAGCTTCTGGACGAGATCACTGAAGAACCAAGACAACGAGTAGTGATTTGGCTGGATAATAAATCGGCAATTGCACTAACCAAAAACCCCAGTCTTCCATGGACGGAGCAAACATATACACAAACGATATCACTTCATCCGTGAATGCATTGAGAATGAGCAGGTTGATGTACAACATATTCCAGGAACAGAGCAAAGGGCTGATATTCTTACTAAAGCCTTAGGAAGAATCAAGTTCAGAGAAATGAAAGACCTTGTGAGAATACAAGACATTGAAGAAGCTAACTTCAAGCTTAGAGGGGAGAATGTTGGAGATAAACATAAAGTTAACTTGGAGCCCAAGTTATAATTATCTTATGGATAATGATGATAAAATATAGTAATGTTAATCCCTAAGAGTTTAGGAGGTTTTTTTATATCTATATAAGATGCAATGAGTATTGCATATGTGTGTGACGAGTCTTGAGAGTTTTTTGTGTGAGGGTTTAAGTTTTTTCTGAGCAAGTTTCTTAAACCTAATAAAGAGAGTTCTTTATATTGTGTTCTTAAACAAACCTTGAGCTTATAATATACATGCATCTTCATTTTTCTAGGATAAAAAACAATATTTCATTTAACTGCACTCGAATTGAAAGAAACAAAAAGTTGAAGTTTTATCAGAACTGGATTATTCTTGGAGTCTCACTCAAAGGCTGATGAAGTTGATAGCCGGGTGGGGAGGATGCCGTCGTCCAATGGTGGAGAGCTTCGATTCCTTGACCAGGAACAGCGATTAAGATAGCTTGTGGAGGAGGAAAAAGTGCATGCGCACCAACAACAAGGCCGAGGCTCACGCTTCCCAGGCAGCCCCGTAGAGAAACCTTCTTCCAAAGTTGCTGTTGATACTTTTGGAATGCAAGAGCTATAGAGGTTTTGGCTGAGATTGACGAGAACCTTGAGGCGGCCTAGTTGAAGGATGTAGCCGGAGAATGCACTCTTCCTATGAACAGAGACTTTGGACTTGTACTTGCGTTTCCGTTTACAGTCAACTGTTATATATTTTTTTAAAACAGTTGACTGTAAATAAAAAACATTATTGGTTTTGTGATATGCCAATACCTTGAATAACCCTTCCCAATCAAATCCTACACATATAGTAGGCAACTGTAATGGCCAAACTCTGCATAGCCAGACTTCATATATGGTAATAAATTAAATGGATTTGATTATAAAAATTTCAGATTTTTGTTGCTCTTATAATATATACGTATCACATGCAAAGCAAACAGAATACACGGGATGGAGAAGAAAACAGGAATCATACAAGTAGTGTTTTCTCTTCATCTCTGCATAACCTTCGCCCTCTGTGAATATTACTCAGAAACTCTTCCATTCTCACCAAAACAACAAGTCGTCACCAATCTTCATTTCTTCTTTCATGACACTCTCTCCGGACGAGACCCATCAGCGGTCCTCATCGCCAACGCCCATCTCACCGGAGGGGACAGCTCTTCTCTCTCACCCTTCTGTTGGAATAAGAAACTTATTAGAAATGGAGAAAGTGTTTAAGTGTTTGAAGAGAAGAGATTTTATGAAGAGGAAACTTCTTATTTCTTAGATGATTCTTGAAAACTTGGATGATTCTTGAAAACTTGGATGATACAAAATGAGAAGAGAGTGGAGGTATTTATAGCCTCCAAAATACAAAATATCTTACATATTTTATTCTTAAATCTAGATAATTCTACTAAAATATCTTGATATTTTTATTCTAATTATCTAGATAATTCTATGAAAATATCTAGATTTTTATCTTAAGGAGGTGGAAGATTTTTCTAGATAAATTCTAGAACTTGGGTCAAATTTGGGCTAACATGATTATTAGATTATTAGCCCAATGATTAACCCAAATCAAGTTTATGTTTCAACACCCTCCCTTAAACTTGATTTGGTTACTCCGAGTAAGCTCCTCATCTTGATAAAGTCTTCACGCTTGAGTGGTTTGGTGAAGATATCAGCTACTTGATCATTTGTCTTCACATACTCCAATTGCACATCCATCTTGGCAACACATTCTCGAATGTAGTGATAACGAGTATCAATGTGCTTACTCCGATCATGGAAGACTGGATTCTTCGCCAATGCTATTGCCGACTTGTTATCAACAAAGATCTTTGTTGGCTCCTCTTGTGGTAGGCTCAACTCCTTTAGCAAGTTTCGTAACCAAATAGCATGGCAAACACATGAAGTAGCCGCTACGTACTCCGCTTCACAAGTAGAGAGGGTAACAATTGGTTGCTTCTTTGACATCCATGTGAAAGCGGTTTCTCCAATGAAAAATACGAAGCCACTTGTGCTTTTCCGGTCATCAACGTCTCCACCCCAGTCACTATCGCTATATCCAAAAAGCTTGTAATCGTCAGAGATAAAGTAATACAAGCCAAAGTTGATTGTACCTTTGATATAGCGTAAGATCCTCTTAGCTGCCTTGAAATGAGTTGTTGTTGGATGCTCCATATATCGACTCACAACTCCAACCGCGTGTAGGATGTCGGGCCTTGTGCAAGTTAGATAACGTAGACTTCCAACTAAGCTCTTAAAGAGTGTTAGATCAACACTCTCTCCTTCTTCTTCCTTTGATAACTTGACTCCACATTCCATTGGTGTACAAACTGGATTTGAGTCTTCCATCTTGAACTTCTTAAGCACTTCTTTAGCATATCCTTCTTGAGTGATGAAGATTCCATTTTCTTCTTGCTTTACTTCAATGCCAAGGTAGTATGACATCAATCCAATATCAGTCATCTCGAACTCCTTTGTCATCTCCATCTTGAAATCTTCAAACATAATCGGATTGTTGCCAGTGAATATTAAGTCATCCACATACAAGCATGCAATCAATATATCATTGTTTTGGGTTTTGATATAAAGTGCATGCTCATATGGACACTTGATGAAGTCTTTCTCCTTGAAGTACTTATCAATCCGAGTGTTCCATGCTCTTGGTGCTTGCTTTAATCCATAAAGTGCCTTCTTCAGCCTTAAGACTTTGTCTTCTTCACCTTTGACTATGTAGCCTTGTGGTTGCTCAATGTAGACTTCTTCCTCAAGGTCTCCATTTAAGAAGGCAGATTTGACATCCATTTGATGTATCTTCCATCTCATTTGGGCTGCCAATGAAATGATTAGCCTAACTGTTTCTAAACGAGCAACTGGAGCAAATACCTCATCATAGTCGATTCCGGCTCTTTGACTATACCCTTTTGCCACCAGTCTCGCCTTGTATCTTTCAACTTCTCCTTTAGAGTTCTTCTTTGCCTTGTACACCCACTTCACACCTATTGCCTTATGCCCATTAGGAAGTGAAGCCAATTCCCATGTATCATTCTTTTGGATTGACTTGATTTCTTCATCCATTGCACTCTTCCATGACTTCTTTTCTTGAGCTTCTTCAAAGTTCATAGGCTCGCAATCCGCAAAAAGGCAAAATAAAGTGAGATTGTCTTGATTTTCGGTTACCTCATAAATGTCTTGTAGACTTCTAAAACGTGGAGTCCTTTCACTTGAGCTTTCATCCCCTTGAGAACTTGGTGTTGGTGAAGTTGGTGGTGTAGCTGGTTCTTCTCTTATTTGCTCCAAGTTCTCTTCTTCAAAAGATGGAAAGAAGTTGTAGTCTTCATTATTTGATCTCCAATCCCATTCTCCTTCTTCATCAAAGATGACATTCCGACTTATAATTGTCTTCTTTGTTTCAGGATTGTAGAGTTTGTAGCCTTTGGAGTTAGCATCATACCCAATGAAAATGTACTTCTCACTTTTGTCATCTAGTTTGCTCCGCTTCTCGTCCGGAATATGAGCGTGAGCAAGGCTTCCAAAGACTCTTAGGTGTGAGACACCGGGCTTCCTTCCACTCCAAGCTTCTTGTGGTGTCTTTCCAGAAACGCTCTTCGTTGGAGATCGGTTTGATATGTACACCGCACACGCGACTGCTTCTGCCCATAACTCCTTTGGTAGATTCTTACTCTTGAGCATGCTTCTTGCCATCTCAAGAATAGTCCTATTCTTTCTTTCTGCTACTCCATTTTGTTGAGGTGTTCTTGGCACCGTCAATTGTCTTCGAATACCATTATCTTCACAATACTTCAGAAATTCCTTGGACATAAATTCTCCTCCCCGATCGGATCTCATGGTCTTAATCACAAGACCACTTTCCTTCTCAACTAGGGTTTTAAACTTTTTGAAATTTTCAAACACTTCTGATTTTTCTTTCAAAAAGTAAACCCATGTTTTTCTTGAAAAATCATCAATAAAGAGAAGTAAGTAGTTACTCTTACCAAGTGAGCTTGGTTTGATTGGGCCACATACATCTGTATGTATGAGCTCTAATGGCTTTCTTGCTCTTGTCTCCGACTCCTTTGGAAAACTCATTTTGAATTGCTTTCCAAGTAAACACCCTTCACACACTTGATTTGGATGGTTGATGCAAGGTAATCCTCTCACCATTTGTTTCTTAGAAAGTAGCTCCAAGCCTCCAAAGTTTAGATGCCCAAACCGAAGATGCCAAAGCCATGACTCCTCCTTGTAGCACATCTTGAGACATCGTGCAATGTCATTTTGAATGTTTAGGACAAACATTCCATTGCTTGACATTGGTACTTTTGTGATGAAGTTATTTGCAATATCTCTTAAAGTAAGGTTATTATCCTTTAGTCGAATATCATAACCTTTCTCCAAGAGTTGTCCTAGGCTCAAGATGTTGGTCTTCATGCTTGGAATGTAATAAACATTGGAAATGAATTGATGATCTCCATTCTTCAAGCGGATGAGAATATCACCTTTGCCTTTCACCTCCATCTTCGATTCGTCTCCCAAAGCCACATTGGTTTTCACCGATTCATCAAGCTTCACAAACATGCTTTTGTTACCACACATGTGATTGCTAGCACCACTATCAAGGTACCATCTGCTAACTTCATTTGGCTCATCCTTCTTGTAAGCCATCAATAGCATATCTTCTTCATTACTCCTTTCTTCAACATAGTTGGACTTCTCTTCAACTGTATTGTTGTTTGGAGTTTTGCATTCAGAAGCATAATGTCCAAACTTTCCGCAACTATAGCATTTGACGTTTGATTTATCGTACCTTGATTTTGCATTTCCTCTTCCACGACCTCTTGATGAGCTCTCTCCTCTTTGGTTAAAGTTGTCTTCATATGGTCTCCAACCTCGTCCATTTACACCACGACCTCGTCCTCTGAAATGACCGCCACCACGTCTTGGATGATTTCGACTACTTTCTTCTTTGTGATCAATTCTCATCTTGAGAACTTGCTCAATAATATCCTCTTTCTTCTTCCTCTTTTCTTCATAAGCTTGTAGTGATCCAAGAAGTTGCTCCATCTTCATTGTCTCCAAGTCTTTTGTCTCTTCAATTACTGTAACAATATGCTCAAACTTTGAATCCAGCGATCTAAGAACTTTCTCCATTATTCTCACCTCATCTAACTTCTCACCATTTCTTTTTAGATTATTAGTAACCGTCAAGACTCTTGAGAAGTAATCTGAGATGAGTTCACCTTCCTTCATTTGTAATGACTCAAATTCTCCTCGTAAAGTTTGTAGACGTACCTTCTTAACTTGTTCTGGCTCCCTTGTATGAGGTCTGAAGCTTCTCCCATGCTTCTTTAGACGTCTTTACTCCAGCAACCTTCTCAAATGTATCTTCATCTAAACCTTGATAGATTAGACAGAGAGCCTTCTTGTCTCTCTTTCTTGAATCTCTCAAACCATCTCTTTGAGCTTGAGATAAACCACCATCATTCTCTGGTTCAATGAAGCCTTTCTCAACTATCTCCCATACATCATGTGCTCATAAGATAGCCATCATCCTTAAACTCCAATTGTCATAGTTGCTCTTTGTGAGCATTGGAACTTGGAAGGGAACACCAGTACTTGCCATCTTCAAAATGATCTTGTAGCTCTGATACCACTTTGTTGGAATAAGAAACTTATTAGAAATGGAGAAAGTGTTTAAGTGTTTGAAGAGAAGAGATTTTATGAAGAGGAAACTTCTTATTTCTTAGATGATTCTTGAAAACTTGGATGATTCTTGAAACTTGGATGATACAAAATGAGAAGAGAGTGGAGGTATTTATAGCCTCCAAAATACAAAATATCTTACATATTTTATTCTTAAATCTAGATAATTCTACTAAAATATCTTGATATTTTTATTCTAATTATCTAGATAATTCTATGAAAATATCTAGATTTTTATCTTAAGGAGGTGGAAGATTTTTCTAGATAAATTCTAGAATTTGGGTCAAATTTGGGCTAACATGATTATTAGATTATTAGCCCAATGATTAACCCAAATCAAGTTTATGTTTCAACACCTTCGGCTCTCTTTTCTC
>CAJHQP010006730.1:0-36520 GCA_905132765.1 Moricandia arvensis | reverse complement strand
TATATAGAGAAATTGAGAGAAATCTAGTTTTTATGGATAAGATATGAGATAGAAAGAGTGAAAAACGATTTTTGATGCAGTAAGAGCTTCATATTAGTTGTTCATGGTTGTTGGTGAATCGATTGCAATGGAGTTTCGTTAATAATTAATGAAGATGAGAATGATAGAGTAAACACACAATTTTCGAAGAACTACTTAAGGTTTTCTAGTGGCATTTTCGTGAATAATGATAACTTCTAGGGTGAATAGGGCAAACCAAAATTAAAAAAAAGTTAGTTTTGTGTTTGACCTCAAGTTTTGAGTCAATTTTGCAAACCATAAACATATTGATCAAAAAATTACAAAATCTTTTAAAAATCATAACACTATATACTTTTAAGAGGAAGAAGTATTATATTTTATCACAGTTAATTTTTTTTCTTAATACTTTGTTTTCTTTTTAGTTTTATGTTTTCATTATGTTTGTGTAACTTAAATGTACTCATTATCAAAATTATCAAAATACCCAAGCAAATTTGAATTCACATTTTTAAGATTATTTAAAATAAATTTGACTTTACATTTTAATAAATTTAAGACAGAAAATTATCTAGAATTTATAAGAGATTTTAATTATTATAAATATTGTTATACGTTCATGATCTTCCATATACTTATACGTATGTATGTAACTTCTTATTGATTATCATCTATTTCAATTTTATCAAAAAGCAACATATATCAAATTATTTAAATTATTATCAAAATAATTTCACATTTAAGCTATAAATAAACTAATTTGATTTGACTTAATTAGAATCAAAATAAATTATACTTCTTTTTGAATTTGAAAGAATATATGTAACCTAGTATACTCACAAAATGAGTAATTGAACTGATTGAAATTATATCCAAAATCAAACATCTAAGAACATATACATTTATAAGAATTATTTATTTATTTTTATACATATAATTTACAGTTTGACTTAAAAACATATTAATATAGAAAATAAAATTTTAACCAATTGTTATGATTCAAATTTTTGTAAAATTTATAAATAAATAAATAAATACTGTCTTGATGGGAAAACGCGATTTGTGATTTTTCAGTTTAGAAAATGTGATTTTACAATTTTCACGAGAAATCTGATTTTACGGTTATGTTGAGAAACACAATTTTCTGGTGTTGTCGGGAAACTGGATTTTGCGATTTTGGTAGAAAACTTGATTTTACGGGTTTGGTGGGAAAATACGATTTGTAATTTTGGTGGGAAAAATGCGATTTTGTGATTTTGACTAGAAACTTGATTTTGCGATTTTGGCAGAAAACGTGTTTTGCGAACGAAAATCCATTTTTGTTATATTGGCAGTAAACCCGTTTTTCTGTTTCGATGGAATAAAAATAATTTTGTCTTTGATGAGAAAATATGATTTTTTTTGTTTAAACTGAAAACTCTATTTCGTAATTTTGTAAAAAAATGCTTTTTCGAAAGAATGATTTTATGGTTTTGAAAAAAAAACATAATTTTACTATTTTAACAAGTATATTTAGTAATACTAATTAATTTAAGCTAGTTTTTTTTATATTTGTATTTAGGATATTTATGTTTTTGTATTTTGAGATGCAAATGCGGCGAAACTCTACATTTTTTCCTTCTTAAATATCTAGTTTTACTAGATGGTGCTGATTTGCATCGAGATGGCAGCATCTAAATGCTAATATAATTGTATTCAAACAAACAACATCGATATATTTAAAATTTTCTATATTATTAAAATACCTTCTGAAAATAACACTTATTCACCTTAATATTTATTTATTTGTGCTACTGAATTAATAACTATTAATTAGTTATTTTGTTAGTTTCTTCTACATTCAAACTTAATTAAGTAGCGAAAAATCATTTATTTTATTAAATTATTCTCTAACTTAACTTACATTGTCCTCTAACTAGATTATTATATAAACAAATTTACAGTAAATTAAACAAATTTATTAAAATGTGACTACAAACTTTGAAACTTTCTATTCAGATACAAAATATAAACTATAAATGTTTTTGTTAAAACATATAAAGTTATTTTAAATTATATGCTAAATAATTTGATGATTAATATAATCCACACATATATATATTTAAATTATAAGAATATAACAAATAAATTTCAGTTTTAATATTTTCCTCAAAAATGAACATAGAAGTAGAATTTATTTGGCATATAAAAAACATAGAGAAATATCTTTTTATATATCTTATTAAAACATAAATATAACTTTGCGGAAATAGATAAATAGTACTAGAAAAAGATAAATTTGGTGAAAAAAATAATAATTAAAGAAACAAAAAATGAAATTTACATCGGAGACGGTCATTGTATATCTCTTTCACATACACAAAAAGGAAAGAAAGTATCAAAACTAAACCTATTAAGTTATCCAAATTTTCAACAATATCTTTTTAATTGACATTCAATTTCCTTTTTTTTTTCTATTTAGGTTTTCCATATTTTCGAACCCTCCGCTTCTATAAATACATGCATATGGAACTACTTTTTCACCAAACAAACTCATTATTTCTCCATAAATATCTATCAAACTTGTTTCTCTCTATCCAAAAAGTCAAGAACCAAACAACGACCCAATCATGTCTTTGATCAATAGCAAATCTTTCTTCACTTCTCTACTGATTCTTGTGGCACTTTTTGGAGTCGAGGGAACGGTTCACAAAGTAGGCGACTCGAGCGGATGGACCATGATGGGTGTGGATTACCAAGCTTGGGATTCTTCAAGCACTACAAGAAAACACATGGTTAAAGACAACAGTTTATGTCCGTATGTTGTCGTTAATCATCGTTAACGTCGGCCTTGCATCGATGACGAAACTGTCGTTAATCGAATGTCGTAAATAGTTTTCGTCGTTAAACTGACGTTTATTAAAGTCAGATATAGATGTGTATCTGCTGTGTCCCTAATTAGCGACGACCTGTTGTCATTAAATTACCACATATTAACGTCATTATTACCGATGGTAAGTAACGACGTCATAGAAGTCATTAATTAGCGACTTCTCATGTGTCATTAATTACCGACAAGTTGAGATATCTTTGGTATGTCTTTATATAAAATCAAAGTAACGACAAAGAATGTGTCACCATATTAGTGACACATTGAATGTCATTTTATGTATTTACATAGAACAAGATAACGACATATTATTGTGTTAGTAAAAGTATAAAGAATTGTGGACAAAATTATTAAAAATAGGATTTGATTACTATTAATTTTAAATCAGAAATGAAATTAACTAGATTTTAAAGAAAGACAAAAATTAATTAATATTTTTATATTTCAATGTTTAACATTGTAAATACCAAAAAACAACATAATACTCCAATGTTTAACATTGTACATTGTAAATACCAAAAAACAAATACTACAATGTTTAGCATTGGAAATCCAAATACTAAAATAGCTGAAACCTTAATTAACTTTGTTGAAGAAAACGCATCTCCATAGCTTTAAAACGCTCCTCGTTTTCGGCTTTCATCGCTGCAATTTGGGATTCGAAGTCCGCTTTTTGTTGCGTTACGATCTGCTTCGTTGCATGAAGCTCGGTTTGGAGACTTGTGACTATCGGGTTTGGAGTAAATGACAAAGATTCAGTCTCCACAACTGAACCCATACCATACCTACGTCCCCTCTTAAGGGGGGCGACCTATGAAGCAAAACATATGGTATTAGGATAGTACTCATAACAGATGAAACATATTTAAATTAAAAAATACCGATTTGAAAATAGCATCCATTTCAGACTTTGACAATTGTTGGGGTGGCTCAGATCCATCCTCACATTCCATTTGAGATAGCTGCTCTTCTGCCTTCTTCTTAACCTCGTCTAAAATTAGAATGGTCCTAGGATCAATGATAACACCATCAGATTTTCTCTTATGTGTGTCCTCGAGAAGCTCGATATCTGATGGAAACTCTCCAGTTTGAGCACGCTGAAACATTAAACTTAGAGTGTTTCTAAATAACATTTGTAACTTAAGACAATATTTTATTAACTATTTACCATCTCGTGTCTGCGACGAAGGAAAGACTTTTGGCCTGTACAGTGCACAGAACTTCGTACACCATTTGGTTTGCTCTTCCTGGCCTTAGAGTTCCTCTTACTAATGACCTTGTGGTCATTACTTGACCAGTGCTTAAGAAACAGTTTCCAAACTGTGCCCCCCATCCATGTAGGTTTTTTCCCACGTCTCTTCCAGTCAGAAAACTAATGATCTGAGTTGTTTCCCTGTCTGTTGCTTGAACTTCGACTGGACCAGCCTCGTGTGCACATGATCCCAGTTATAATGTTGCTAAAGAAATATTAAAAGTTTAAAACAATTATAAGTATTTAAATAAAAGTAAAATTAGCTAATACTTACAGCAAATGCTTTAAACCAACGGCTTTTAACTTCTGTGGGGGTCTTGGTCCAATTGTGATATACACCTCTGAAATCTGCTTCTATGATTTCCCTGATCGTTCTAGCCACTCCATGAGTTAGGTGAAACCTACAATACAATTTGCTTAAATATAGACAACTAAAACTGTAAATAAGAGATATGAGTACTATAAATTGTACTAAGTACCATGCACCCTCAAGATCATCTGCAAGTTTAGAGGGAGGCACCAGCATGTCCATGCGTTCTCGGCCTGGACTAAGAAGCAATTCCTCAAGAGTCATGTGAGATAAAACGTCATCATCCGGTGACTGAGTCTCTGGAACTTCATCATCTGAGTTTTCTGGACTAAGTGAAGGAGTTGAGGAAGATTGTGGTGCAGTCACTGATTTCGAAGCAACACCAGTGCGAGAACCCATTTGAGAAGAAGCATGTATACGAGACATCACAGGAGGTCCCCCAGAGCCTTTTTTTTTTTGTGCCATGTAGTCCATGACAGAATTCCTATGAGAAGTCCTAGAGCTGCAATTCAAAACATCACTACTTTGTAAAACATAATTACTTTATATGAAGGAAAAGTTATGGGTGATAAAAATCTGTAATTTAGAACATTACTTGTTTTTCAGAAGGGGGGGGGGAGTGGGTATGTATACATAAACTCGTATACTCCCACAATTTCCAATAATCGCTCTTGTACTCGACATTTTAAAATTTCTTTCGATAATAGGAAAACACAATAAGGATTTCATAAACCCTCGTAAGCCTCTTTATCAAAAAGACATCACAAGACACGTTCGAAAATATCTAAGTACGAACAAACATTTATCGTACAACCCGGAAATGGAAATTCTACAATAAAATCAGTCTATCAAAATCCATCCAAACTTCTAAACGTTTCGTCAAACATTTCTCGGTTACATGGTCGAAACTGACTTCCGACCAGAAATACGAAACAATCACTCTCAAACATTCAAAAGTATCTCTCACGCAAGGTATATTTTCGAGAAACCAAGTGAGACGTCGCCTAGAATCTTTGAACATATATCTGCAGTCTTGAATCGCCAAAAGAGTCCAACCATGACTATAAACAAAGCACTTAGTCTTACATCACATTCTTTGACTGGTCCCGATAAATATATCGACCGTTCCTTAAAAAGAATGACAAAATCGACCTCCCATTGGTCCTCATACATCGACTAGGATAAATAGCGCGCAATAAACCAAACCCAAATTTTGGTCAGCACTTCCGAACGACTTAAAAATTTTTTTTGGAGAGATGCTCATTTCTTACCATACAAGTCGTATAAGCCGAGAACCTATCACAGACTTTAAATCGGTAAAAATCAGGTTAAATCGCAATGGTAACCCAACAACCGACTAGTCATCACAAAACCTTAAAACGAGAGTAAACCTAGGTCTTACCCTAAGCACAACACACTGGTCTATAACATCTCAAGACATTATATCAAATCGATACGAGATCTTAAAACACGTCTCTCCGCCCGTATCTAACCGCTAACGAAACTTTTAATTTTTTCAAACCTTCCCATCTTTTACAAGCAACGAACGAAACGACTCGCCCAGAGATAGATATGAGACGACAACTCGTATTCTTCTCTACATACTAAGTCAACACACTCTAAAATTCCTTTAAAGAAAAGATAATTCATTCAATCAAGCCACAAAGCGGTAAGGGTTTCAAAGCTATAGTCGGCAAGTTCCAATAATCCAACAAAGCCAAAAACTGGCCTAAGCGCACATAAAACGAGCCACACACTGCAAACATAAAATAGAAACATAGTAATAAGAGGGAACACTTTCCCATCGAGTCCAACGACATCCTATTGACCAGGATCATAGTATCCGGACATCGACCTATCGATCGAGCAGTCGGCAACAGGAGCCGCTGGTTGGTTTATCTCACCAGTATCGCCGGGTACTCCCATTCAATTCTCCTCCAAACCAGGAGACACGGGAATTGGGGCCCACTGATCCCAAATCTCCCTTCGATTTGGGAAATCACGGCGTCTCTATTCGCATATCTATGCATGCGACTCGACTGCTTGGCCATCGCTTCTTCATAATGATAACTGGGGGCATGCGTGAGGTATAGTCTGCGAACGGCACCGCGACACTCACGATAGTCGCCAATGGACTTATACGTCTTTTTTCAGCTCATCGAACTCATTAGTGAACTGGGCTCGACGGGCTCTACAATCCCGGTGACCTCTTTCTTCCCTCGCCGGTATGCTCGACGGGCCTCCTTTGTGGTCAGCTCCCTCTCACGAAGAGAACACGCTGCCATCTCTCCCTTCAAACGGGCAATCTCCTTCTCAGCTGTCTCAGCTCTGAACCGAGCTGTGCGTGCCTCTAAGCGACTCGCATTGAGAGCCTCATTCACGATACGGAGACCCTACAAAATATTAGAGTTAGCAAAACTTTTTAGCATTTAAAATGGAAAAACGTCTGAAAGCAAGAACTAACCCCGTTAACCATCCTCGACGCCTTCGTAAATACGGAGACTTGGCAGGCTCATCCTCGCTCTAAGGCATTCAAAATTCAATGAAGGTTTCAAAGTCGGGGCCCAGAGCACCGCGCTCTGGAACATCGATCTGATCAATACCGCTTCCACTGGCCTGGCCACGAGAAAAGCGCGGAACATGTCGTCCGAAGGAAACTCAGATGCATCAACTGTATCTCCACCCTCGGCTCCGGTGACGTGCTTGTCCTTAAGAGACCTCGACCTCTCCCTTGAAATCTCGAAAGGAACGAATTCCTCCATGCGCTGCTCCCATTTTTCTTCAACCGATAGATCAGGTTGTAGACAAGAATGGTGATAAGCCACCGCAAGACGAACTCATCTCGGAGAGAAATAGCCCCAGAAATATATATATGGACCGCCCAGAAGAAGGTCTCTAACAACAAGCAGGTCCTCGGAAAACGGTGGCAGAAGATTGGTAACTGCAAAGCAAAGAGAAAAAAATACGAGTTTAGATACCTTCAAAACGAAAAGCACTAACATATATCTAGTCGGGCTAATTTTTCGCCCCCCATCTACTTCTAAAAATAGGAATGCATCTCTCCTCGACGGATTCGCTCCCAATGCGAAAAAAAAATTGTTCTCTCGATACTCATGCGAGTTCGAAGAAAATCCCTTGATTATCGCCATGCCATTCCTTGAACTCAAACGGCATCTAAGCAATGTTTTTAACCCTACTGGATTCAGTAGAGCCTCAAAATAGTCAGCATCGAGAGTCATGCCGCGCTCATAACTCATGAGTAGAATTTCGATAATGTGTTGGAAGCTGGTAATAGAGATTTGGCTTATCAACAACCCAAATTGATCCAGGACTTGAACGATCATCCTCGGTATGGGAAGCCACAAACGACAGTGGCAGCAGAAAAGCGTTGTAACACGTGAAATAACCAACCGGAGGAGCATCATCGCGTTCCCCAACCCTTGAAAGTCGAAATTCCACCGAGTCTGGTACGTGACAGAACTATCGGATGACTCCAAGATACTCAGGACTAGTGTGACTAAGAAAATCAGAGGTCCTTTTGGCACGATATGGGGGCGGATACAACGATTCATGTGGAGGGAGCCCTCAAATTGCATGTGGCCTGCCAGTATGCATCAGCTTCCACAGGATCAACGGAATGTGCCACGAACTTGACTTTTACGGCATCAGCCTCCGCAGGATCAACAGAATGTGCCATGAACTCGACTTTCGCGGCAATTCCACCATTCTACGTACGAATATTGTTGGGGTTGAAACAAGAAGGCAAGGCTCTGGCTGAGGCTCCTTGGCTTGAAGACATGGTCAAGAATAACAAAAGAAAGAAGTGAAGAGAAAGATTTTTCTACCTTAAGAGAGAAGTTCTTGTGAAATGAGGCAAGTAAATAATTTGGAAAATCATTCCACAAACGTATAGGCAAGAAGCTTACTATTTATCTTCGGACTTTCAGTCATTAATGCCACCCAATCGATCTAAAATATCTATACGCTAGCAAGAACATCATGATTCTAGCGTGCTAGGGGGATAATTGTTGGGGTCAAAATTGGTCACGACGGAATCAATGGCTAAAAGTTCCCAAAACATTTGAAAACCGAAAGCGCGAGGAACCAAGACTGGAGCCTTGTGCAAATTCGAAAAGGACGATAGAGGAATGAAACGACCAAAGCAACCACGTCCAACCCACCCGACGGCAAGTTGAACGGATGGACCCGAGTCGCCCAATAGCAAGTTGGATGGCCTCCGTTCAACTCGCCCAATGGCGAGTTGGATGGCCTCCGTTCAACTCGCCATCAAGCGAGTTGGATGGCCTGACTCGCCATCAAGGAAGTTGGGTTGCTCGACCAACTCGCTTGATGGCGAGTTGGATTGCCCTCATCCAACTCGCCATCAGGCAAGTTGGATCAACCACGAATAACTCGACCATTAGGCGAGTCGGGTCGATACCATCCGTCTTGGCCCCGATCAATGCTTCTTTTGAACCTTGATTACACAATCTCTCGTTTCATCTTTATTGGAGTTACCGTTGGAACTTTGCAATAAAAATCGGAAAAGACTCATTTTCTCATATGAGTTTAAATGGTTCGTATAGAACGACAACGGTGGACTTAACAGCAAAGTTGTCTTAACTATACGAATAATGTGAATTATTTACAAAACCAACATTGTACCGAGGGGTTTTTCCTCGGAAAGATCGTAAAAACGTTTAAGTCGGAAAATGGCCCAAAGAGGTCTAAGACACAGCTAAGGGCCCACTTATGGTTCTGGATAGGATTGAGACGGTTTACCTAATATTCGTAGGAGTAGATAAATGTCAAGTCCGAGAGATAAATGTCAAGTTCGGAATATAAATGTCAAGTTTCAAGGTATAATCTCGAAGATCGAGGAAAAGTAGAACATTTTCGCACGACAATAACAACGATTCAGGAAAGAGGTAACCGCCTCAAGAGGAGTATATAAGGAGCCCCAAGATAGAGAAGAGAAAAAGACGAAAACACACATCAAAAGACTCAGCACTTAGAGCGATTTAGGCAATTTTCCGTTTTTTATTCTCGAGTTGCGACTGAGCTAGGTTAACAAAGTCTTAGGTAGTTAGAACTAGGGAACTCGCCGACAGCTCTCACGACCAAGGCTTTACCTGTTGGAACGCTCATTCACAGATTCGAAATAAGACGTTCTTTGCTTTCTCAATTATTTGATTATTTACTTTGTCAGTTTTTATTGTCTGATTGTTTGACGTTTGGCTTAACAGAAATCTGGGACCTCTGCGAAAGTTAGGGTTATTTGACTTTCCTTATTTTGCGGAAATCAACAGTGCGAATTTCGGTTCCCACACTAATTCTCTTGGAAATTGAAATATTCCTTTTAATGCTTCATTTCACCATCGACCAAATTGTAATGAAATGATTTGTCTTAATAGTTTTTTTTTCTTTTCTTCAACTACTATCTAGATTTGATTTTCATGCATTTAGAAATTATAATATGAAACTATTGGTTCGACATCAAGACTCTCTAAAATTCATATAACATGAAACCAATCAAATAATATATAAAAGTTTTTAGTTATCATCGGAAAAATCAAAAACCTCAGTCATTTTAACTAAATGAACTAAAATAAATATGGATTTAAAATGATTGTTATATTTTATTAGATTAAAAACCAAAAAGTTCAACCTAAAAGTGAATCGATATCCAGATTAAATAGACCTAGTATCTTCTTATCTTAAACCAACGAAATTAATAATCCCATTCCATAGAAGTCACAAGTTATTTTCTGTTTCACGTACACAAAAAGGAAAGAAAGTATCAAACTAAACCTACAGTACTAAGTTATCCAAATTTCCAACAATTTATTTTTAATTGACATCCAATTTCCTTGTTTTCTTATTTAGCTTTTCCTTATTTTCGAACCCCTCCGCTTCTATATAAACACATATATATGGAACTATTTTTTCACCAAAACAAACTCATTACTTCTCCATAAATATCTATCAAACCTTTTGTGTTGATAAGTATGTGAATTTTCATTATGATCATAATGACACAGAGGATACAATTGGGCTTTGAAACAAAACCTAGTGCATCTCAGTAAAGAAGGTATTTTTAAAATATATTTTTAGTGAGTGTAAAGATGAATCATGATATCAATAATATGGTAAACATAAAAATTTTCTATGAAACTTTTCGGTTTGACAACAAAATACAATATTATAATTATACAATTGGTATAAAATCGAATAAACTAAAAACCAATGGTATACAAACGAAACGAAACCAAAATAGATATGGTCTTAATATGGTAGATATTTTTATAAATCGAAAAACCAAAAAAAAAACAAACAAACCAAAACCGAATTGACATCCGGATTTAACACCACCCATAGTTGAAACAAACACTATCTAAATATTTGAAAATCAATCATTTATATCTAAACCATGAACATGACTTTGCAACACAAGGAAAATTGATAAATAGGATTAGAAAAGGATAAATATGGTGAAAAATAAATATAACAATTAAAGAAAAAAAGATGAATTTACATTGGAGGCGGTCATTGTATATTATTTTGTTTCACGTACACAAAAAGGAAAGAAAGTATCAAAAACTAAACTTATTAAGTTATCCAAATTTTCAACAATTTCCTTTTTATTTATTTAGCTTTTCCTTATTTTCGAACCCTCCGCTTCTATATAAACACATATATATGGAACTATTTTTTCACCAAAACAAACTCATTACTTCTCCATAAATATCTATCAAATCTATCCAAAAAGTCAAGAACCAAACAACGATCAATCATGGCTTTGACCAATAGCAAATCTTTCTTCACTTCTCTACTGATTCTTGTGGCACTGTTTGGAGTTGGAGTCGAAGGAACGGTTCACAAAGTCGGCGACTCGAGCGGATGGACCATGATGGGTGTGGATTACCAAGCTTGGGCTTCTTCAAGAACTTTCAAGTTGGAGACTCTTTGGTTTTCGAATACAACAACGAGTTCCACGACGTCACTGAAGTCACTCCCCATGACTTCGAGCTATGTGATCCGTCTAAACCACTTGCGAGATACCAAACCGGATCTGACACGGTAACTCTAACCAAACCTGGACTCCAACACAGTGGCGGATGTACACACAGCAAGGGTGGGGCATCTGCCCCCTATGGATTTTACAAAAATATAGTTTTTCTTTACTATTTATAATAAATTTTGAAGAATTTGGTTGAACTTGACCCCCATAAAAACTCAAACATAGGGTTAAATGTCCTTTTTTTAAGTTTAAAAATTTTGCCCCCCATAATAAACCCTTCTAGATCCGCCCCTGCTCCAACACTTCATATGCGGAGTTCCTGGTCACTGCGACATAGGACAAAAGCTTGACATCCTCGTCTTCCGGCCTCCTTGGGTCCAGTTGCTGCTCCTGTTCCGGGATCAGTCAGAACACCAAGCTCTTCTATGTCTCCTTCACCTTCTCCCTTGGCTGATTCACCAACGTATGCCTCCACAGTTTCAGATGGGACCATCACCTCTTTGAAGCGCTCAGCTTGTTGGCTTTAGTCTTTTGTTATTGCAATCTTGTTGACACCTTTATTGTTTTGATTTTTCATCATTGTAATGACTTAGGTCTTGCTTCCTTGTAATTACTTTCTTCCAGACGATTATTAATACAATTTATTTTAAAAGTATAAGAGCTACGTTTGAATCACCATAATATTACATTAGTAACTCTTCTTTTTCTTTTAAATATTATCAAAGAAAAAGAAAACCTAAGAAAGAATATTGTATGAAAACATCAGGATGAAGTGTTTAGAATCATCAAATTTATAAAAGTGTTGTGTTGTCATTAAATTACATATATTTTCTAATTACATATTTATTAATAAGAGAAAAACTAATTCTGATTCGAACAAGTAACCGAATCATCATGAACCGGTTATTGTACCCAACTAAAAACATTTGTATTTGATCCGTTTAAAATATGTATGATTTCAGTTTTGAAATATGTGAAAATAGTAATTTAAACAACTAAAACCGTGTTAAAAATCCAAATCATTCATACTTGTGTAATAATCTTGAATATATCAAGAAAAATAAATAAAATTGAACGTAGAAGAAATAGAATTTCAACTTTTCCACATTGCTTATACCATTATTCATGCTTACTTCCATTAAAGATACATTTTCATAAATATTTTTTTCATTAAAAACTAAAAAACCCTTATAGCCTTGTTTTATAGATATAAATATTAATAATTATTAAAAAAAATAAGATATAAAAATTAATATTTTTATCAATTTTTGAATTATAAGTTTTCAAATTCAAATTTTTTATATTTTTTTTGAATTTCATTTCATTTTTTCATATTCTCTTTTTTGAAATTCGAAAATTCTTTTTGAAACTATTTAAAAAAATATTTTGAATTTTTAGTTTTATTTATTTATTTTTAAAAGCATAAACCATACCCCTCAAATATAAACCTAACACTAGGTGTATAAATATATATTTACCTTTTAAAAACTAATGGTAATTGTAATTAATATAAACATGAAAAGTGATACTAAGAAAGTGGTAGTTTATACAATTTCCCCATAAGAAATCTAAGAAAACTCAACACTATAGTTGACATTTTTTTGTGTGATATATATTATTTCCAAATCCGGTTTTGGAATGTAACAAAAAGGATCCATCCCCAGTTGCATACGACGTGTCCAGTTGAAAAACAGTTTTTCAAAACGAAAAATTATCAACGCAATCTCTCTGGGTCCGGTTCGAGAAAGGAGAAACTTGATGGGTGGGTTAAGAACTTAAACACCAAACCCAAAGTTTCTTGTAATAAAAGGATATTGTGATTCTGGTGAGAAAATTCAATTTTGTGATTTTAGGGAAAATTGTGATTTTCTTTTTTTTTTTTTGCGAGAAAACATGATTTTGTGGTTTTGACGAGAAAACTTAATTTTGTGGTTTTGGCTGGAATACGCAAGTTTGCATTTTTGGCAGAACCCTTGATTTTTACAGTTTGGCGAGAAAACAAGATTTTCAATTTAAGCGGGTAAATCAATTTTACGGTTTTTGGCAGGAATACTCGGTGTTATGGTTTTGGTAGGAAATTTTATTTTTCAAATTTGGCGGGAAATGCAATTTTGCGGTTTTGACTGGAAAAATTCAATTTTACGATGCCAGGAAATCTCAAATTTTCAGTTTGGCGGAAAATATAATATTATAATTTTGGTGAAAAAAATTGTTTTGTTTTTTTGGCGGAAAAAACTCAATTTTTCATTTTTGGTGGGAAGAACAAATTTTCGGTTTGATAGAAAAAAAATTATGGGTTTAGCGGGAAAACTCAACTTTGTGAGTTAGGCAAGAAAAAAATCGATTTTATGGTTTTGACAGGAAAAAGCAATCTTGTGGTTTTTGCGGTAAACTTGATTTTACAATTTTAGAGGGAAAACTTAATTTTACGGTTTTGAAGAAAAAATCTGATTTTGTAATTTTCAGTTCTGGTATGAAAAGTGAATTTACGATTTTTTCAGAAAAAATCCTATTTTACGGTTATAGCAAGAAAATGCGATTTTTGGTTTTGGTGGGAAACACGGTTTTGCAATTTTTGCAGAAAAAACTTATTTTTACACGTTTGGTGAGAAAATACGATGTGGTTTTTGGTGGGAAAAGTGCGATTTTGTGGTTTTAATGGGAAACTTAATTTTGCAAGTCAGAAAGGAAAACACGATTTTGCAGAATTAGCAAAACAAACTAACTTTTGTATGAAAATGTAATTTTACGATTTTGCAGAAAAATCCCATTTTTATGACAAGAAAATGCGATTTTCTGGGTTTGGCGGAAAACTTGATTTTGTGATTTTGGCAGAAAAAAACTCAATTTTATAGGTTTGGTGAGAAAATACAATTTGCGGTTTTGGTGGGAAAATGTGATATTGTGGTTTTACGGGAAACTTAATTTTACGAAACTTAAAGAAAAAACGTGATTTTGCAGGTTTAGTAAAAAAAATTTCCAACTTTTGTTATTTTGGTAGTAGACACATTTTTTTGATAAGAAAACATAATTTTGTGTTTCTATATGAAAACAGAAAACTCGATCTTATGGATTTTTTTTTGGAAATATGATTTTTCGGAAAGTTGATTTTATGGTTTCGAGAAAACATAATTATACTACTCTTAAAAATATATATCTAATAATACTAATTAATATAAGCTAGTTCTTTTTAAATTTAAAGTGAGGATATTTATGTTTTTGTATTTTGAGATGCAAATGCAGCGAAACCCTACATTTTTGCATCTAAAATATCTAGAATTACTATATGGTGTGGATTTGCATCGAGATAGCAGCATCTAATTGCTAATAGAATAGTGTTAAAAAAAACAACATCTAAATATTTGAAAATCAATCATTTATCTCTAAACTATAAACATGACTTTGGGAAAATAGATAAATAAAAACTAAAAACATAAATATTAGTGATAAATAAATATAATAATTAAAGAAAGAAAAATGAAATTTACATTGGAGACTGTCATTGTGGACCGTCATTGTATATCAGATATACTATATCTGTTTCGCATACACCAAAAAATAAATCAAAACTAAACCTATTAAGTTATCCAAATTTCAACAATTTTCTTTTTAATTGACATCCACTTTCCTTTTTGTGATTTAGCTTTTCCTTATTTTTGAACCCTCTGCTACTATATAAACAAATGTATATGGAACTATTTTTTTTTTCACCAAACAAACTCATTACTTCTCCATAAATATCTATTTCGCTATCCAAAAAGTCAAGAACCAAACAACGATCAATCATGGCTTTGATCAATAGCAAATCTTTCTTCACTTCTCTTATGATTCTTATGGCACTTTTTGGAGTTGGAGTGGAAGGAACGGTTCACAAAGTGGGCGACTCGAGCGGATGGACCATGATGGGTGTGGATTACCAAGCTTGGGCATCTTCAAGAACTTTTCAAGTTGGAGACTCTTTGGTTTTCGAATACAACAACGAGTTCCACGACGTCACTGAAGTCACTCCCCATGACTTCGAGCTATGTGATCCGTCTAAACCACTTGCGAGATACCAAACCGGATCTGACACGGTAATGCTAACCAAAACTGGACTCCAACACTTCATATGCGGAGTTCCTGGTCACTGCGACATAGGACAAAAGCTTGACATCCTCGTCTTCCCGGCCTCCTTGGGTCCAGTTGCTGCTCCTGTTCCGGGACCAGTCAGAACACCAAGCTCTTCTATGTCTCCTTCACCTTCTCCCTTGGCTGATTCACCAACGTATGTTCCACAGTTTCAGATGGGACCATCACCTCTTTGAAGCGCTCAGCTTGTGGGCTTTAGTCTTTTGTTATTGCAATCTTGTTGACACCTTTTCTTGTTTTGATTTTTCATCATTGTAATGAATTAAGTCTTGCTTCCTTGTAATTCCTTTTCTTCCAGCCGATTTGTTAATACAATTTAATTTAAAAGTATAAGAGCTACGTTTGCCATAATATTACATTAGTAACTCTTCTTTTTCTTTTAAATATTATCAAGGAAAAGAAAACCTAAGAAAGAATATTGTATGAAAACATCATGATGAAGTGTTTTGAATCATCAAATTTATAAAAGTGTTGTGTTGTCAATTAAATTACATATATTTATAAGAGAAAAAATAGTTCTGACTGGAAGTAACCGAATCATCAGTGAGACTGTTCTTTTTTTCATCGATGAATCTCATTATATGAAAAACCAACGATTACATCAAACGAAAGCTGGCGAGCAACAGTACACCCCCAGAAACAGAAAGTTTGCGGAATAGAGCCTTTATGTAATGATCAGTGAGCCTTTTATTAGACATAACTAAAAACAGTTGTAATTGATCCGTTTAGAATAAGTATGATTTCAATTCTGAAGAATGTGAATACATTAATTTAAACAACTAAAAAACGTGTTCAAAATCCAAATCATTTGAACTTGTATAAATTTTTTGAAAATCTCAAGAAAATAAAATTGGACACAGAAGAAATCTAACAAAATTTTAAACTATATTTAGACATGTTTTGGTTTATGTATGTTATTTCCCAATCCAATAGTGGAATATAATCAACAAAGATATTTCCTAGTTGCATATCACATGTTGAGTTGAAAAGAAGATGTTTCTAAAAAATGATAATTATTAACGCAATCACTCTGGGTCCGGTCCAAGAAAGAAGAAACGAGATGGTTGGGTTAAGAATTTTAAACCCAAATCCTGTGTTTTCTTGAATAAAAGAATTTTGTGGTTTTGGTGAGAAGATTGATTTCAGCGAAAACTGTGATTATTTATTTTGGCTAAAAAAAATTTAATTTTGTGGTTTTAGCTAAAATGCGATTTTGTGGTTTTGGCATAAATTCATGATTTTATAGTTTGGCGAGAAAACATGATATTTTGGTTTAAGCGGGGAAAAGCAAGTTGACGGTTTTGGCGAGAAAACTAGGTGTTGCGGTTTTGGTAGAAAAACTTATTTTGCGGATTTGACGGAAAAAATGCAATTTTGACAATAAAATACAATTTTTATGATTTTTGTTGGAAAACTCAATTTTGCAGTTTTTGTGAAAAATACAATTTTTACAGTTTTGGTAAAAAGTTTGATTTTGTCTGTTTTGGCGGAAAAACAATTTTGTGTTTTTGGTCGGATAACAATTTGGTGGTTTGATGAGGACAAACAATTTTATGGGTTTGGCGGGGAAACTCGATTTCTCGGTTTAGGCGGGAAAAACTCAATTTTAGGGTTATGGTATGAAAACACAATCTTGTAGTTTTTGCGATCTGATGAGATAACTTAATTTACAGTTTTGATGGGAAATACAATTTTGCGGTTTTTCAGTTTAGGCATGAAAACGTAATTTTGCAATTTCGTGTAATCACGCTTTTGCTTAAAATAACATAATATTAGAAACAATATAAAATAAAAGTTAAGTTTTTTTATATAAAATCTAAAACTTCATAGTAATGAAATAGAGATAATAAATCTATTCCTTATATATCAAAGATCGAGAAGCTTTTACAACATTTAAGGCATGACACATGTCGTCGTGAAAATGATTCTTGAGAATTATTAGAAAAATAAGTTGATCCATAAATATAAACTATAGTTTTCATTAAACTAACTATAAAATTTCTTATTAATCTAAAAAATATTATTCATTAGTTTCTTAATAAAAGCTATAGAATGATCTAATATGATTAAAACACACACACATACACACACACATATATATATATATATGTATATATATATATCAAGTTAATGATTTTCAATAATAAAGATTTGTATACTCTATATCATTTCAGTTTAAATCTTTGTACAATTATATTAATCTACAATAAAATTTTAATTTCTTTTGTATATGTTGTATTTTGATTTTTTTTTAAAAACTAGTATATATTATTACACTGTTAAAAGTCTCACATAAATTTTTGTGATCAATAATTTTTTTTTTTGCTATAATAAGATACAAATAATTATAAAACCACATGATTAAGAAGCCTTATTTTGTAGGTGTGTATATATATATAACATATAAGATAAATACATACATTTTGATATGTGCATAGAAAAATATTAAGAACTTACTATTTTAATTTTTAAATTTGCATTGAATTATCGAATTTTTAAAAATTATTATAAATTACTAAAACTATTAAACATTTCACATTAAAAAGGGAAAATTGCTAAAATGGCTCAAAACTCTATTTCAAATGCAAAAGTGTACCTCAAATTCAATCAAATGCAAAAGTAACACAAAACACCATTGAAAAGTATAGAGCTACGTTTGAATCACCATAATATTACATTATTAACTCTTTTTTTGGTCAGACATTAGTAACTCTTTTTATCTTTCAAGTATTATCAAAGAAAAGAAACCCTAAAAAACTATCTAAATTAGTATTTACAAAGTAATTTTTAGCTTTTGAGTTCTAGAGATTAGAATTAAGAGCACTTAAAGTCAACGATACCCTTAATACAATTTATGATATAATTAACAAAACATTTTATATTAATAATATTAAGCTTATATGTTATCTTAGATATAAGTCTTGTGTTGTGTTGTCATTTAAATTACATATTTATAAGAGAAAAAAATAATTCTGATTTGAACAAGTACAAAATAATAAGTGAGCCTTTTATTGGATCCAAATAAAACAGTTCTATTTGATTCGTTTAAAATAAGTATGATTTCAGTTCTAAAAATGTGAAAATATTAATTTAAGAAATTAAAAACCATGTTCAAAATGTAATTCATTTGCGCTTGTATAATAATCTCGAATATCTCAAGAAAAAATAAAAATTGGACTCAAAAGAAATCTAGCAAAACTCAAACTATAGTTGACATGATTTTATGGTTTTAGAAGGAAAATCCAACTTTTGTTATTTCAGCCGTACACACGTTTCATTTTTGTTTAGGTGGGAAAACATAATTTTGTGTTTTTGTGGGAAAACATGAATTTTTGGTTTAGGCGGAAAACTGGATTTCATGATTTTGTAAAAACAGATTTCTGAAAAAATGATTTTATGGTTTTGAAGAAAAGATAATTTTACTACTTTTAAAATATATCCAATAATACTAATTATTATAAGCTAATTATTTTTATATTTATGTTGAGGATATTTTTCTTTTGAATTTTGAGATGTAAATGTTGTGTCTAAACTCTAGGGGGGGGTGGTGTATTGAATCAAGAGTTTAAGAGATTTAGGATTTTCATTAAAATCTCATGTTATTCAATTAATGATTTGTAAATATCTTCTCAAATAATTAGTTATTGAATAACAGATTTAGGTTAAATCTTCAAAAATCATCTGAAATATGTTATTCAATCATTAATTTATAAAGACCAAATCAATTCCAGTGTTATTGAAAATTAAACAATTTTTTTGAAATAAAATTTATGAAATGGATTTGGAGAGACTTTACACCCATCTGTAGTTAAAAATGTGATACTCAAATTCCACATCTACGGTAGTCATTTGGAGATATTTTAAAATAATAAAAAAGTTTCAAATATGGGACGAGAAAGACATTGTTCAAACTCTACCTCTAAGGCTCCTTCAGCCTCTTAGAACATCAATGATTTATCATTCCCCAGATTCTCAAACTTCGTTGCCAATGATCATTTGTTTCTTGTTCAACTACCTCGTGTTCTTCCCATTGGCAGCAATGTTAAGAAGTGACGTTAAAACGTATTGTGAATATTCTCTTATCAAGTTGTTCTCTTTTGTTAAGCAAGTAACATAATTAAGCAAGTTGTTCTCTTTTGTTAAACATGAACCTGCAAAAACACACACAGAGAGAGAGAGAGAGAGAGAGAGACACACAGTTGGGATTGTGAATATTCTCTTATCTTTACCTTTATGATTCGTTGGTCGATTGAGATTTGTTGTGTTCGATGGTAAGAACACAAGTCAGACTACTACAGTTTGAATTTCCTTTCAACTTATGGTTTGGCTGTGGCAGATTTTAAGTAAAACATGAGATGAAAAAATGATAACTATATGAATAAAGTTATGTTTTGTGGGTGAAAAGTATTCGACGTTGAAAGTGTGAAAGACACTTCATTGTCTGCCTATGCAAGTGTTACATAATCAAAAGTTGGACTTTGAAGTGATATCTTCAACCGAAATTGGACTTAAAATTTTCTCAAATCATCTAAACTATTCTGAAACTTAAGAAAAAATCATACCAAATCATCTCTAATTTTTTCCGTTTTGTTATGAACAACATTTTGGATAGCCAATAACCGGACCGACTGGACTGACTAGTAAACCTATGGTCAATAGGTTTACCATAAACTCATGGCGTGTTGGTTTATGTATAATCCTAAACCCACTTGGTTTAGGTTTACTCTATGTAATCCTAGATAAGGATGGTTTACTATGTGTTTATCCTTATCTTTATTCATGCTTATCTATAAGCTTTATGTATTCCCTATATAAAGGGAACTCCCCATGTACTTTATGATTAAGTTAATGCACGAAATCTTCATCTTATTTCTCTTGTTCACAACATGTTATCAGCACGATAGCCTCTAAGCTAGAAATCGATATCTCTCTTTCTTTTCTCTCACCTCCGACATACAATAAACCTTAATTCTTCCCCGAACTTCAAAGAGGTGTATCTCTCAAACCGTGTGGAGTTAGAAGACGTGTAATATATCAAATTGAATCGCTGGAGAAGACAAAACTATCATTGCTAACGGTTTGTCAATCCGAGCTGTAACTCGCCCTCACGGAGAGAATCAGTGCGAGCCGCAAAACCTTAGCGGATTCAATAAACAACAAAGAAGAAGCTTGTTGCAGATTCTATCTCACCTTCACGAATCAATCTCAAAACCCACGGATTAAAGGAAGTTCAAGCATCAATCTCATATGCAAGAATAACTCAAAGCTAAGTTCTCTTGATCTCTCCTATAGATCTCTATTGTTTCTTTTTTTGGTTTGACCTACACATCTAAATTGATTGCAGATAAATAAACCCTAGATCCGGCAAAACTTCAAATCAATGTATCTCCCAAACCCTGAGGATCCAGACGACGAGCTACATATCAATTTGAAGCCCTTGAAGAGAGGAGTCATATGCCGAAAACAGATCAACAATCCGATCTCTGACGCGACCTGTACGGTCTGTTTTGTAATCCGGATCAAAGTTAAGTTTGATGCAGATCATGATCAGTTTCGATCTCAACATCAAAACTTAATAACTTACGAAAAGAAACTCACAAAAGCTAATTTTTCTTAAACCCTAATATACTTACTCTTACATAAAATAAATCATTGAAATAAATATTAATCTTACTAAGTTTTCAATGAAGAAACTAGTTGATGATTCAACAAACAATCACAAAGGAGTTCTTGCGGATTCAATCATCGATATCGACATCAACTTTCAATCCCAAAGGATCACGAATCATAGGAGGTTCATAGCAGCTCTCTAAAAAAGGTGGTCCATTCAAATTCAAAGACGTTTTAAGGTAAACAAGATGAAAACCCTAAAAGTTCATACTTAGATTACATGATATATTATGTATAAGAACCCTAAATCGAATATACATATGAATCCGAATATGAAACCTTAAAATTTGAGTTGATTAGATGATATTGTTAGGATTTTAATTTCCTAAAGGATTAGAATTAAAACCCTAATACTATGTGTTGAAATCGGATTGATAAAAGATCTAAAGATCATACTTTTCATCCGATGAACATAAGAACCCTAATTTCGAAAACCTACTAACTATAGGTTTATAAAACCCTAATTTCGAAAATCCCTTAATCCTAATCCTATTGTACTTAGGTTTATAAACCCTAAACCTATTAACTATAAAGTTATAAGAACAAATCAAAATCGGCTTATCTAGATAATCCTAGAGAGAGAAAATCAAAACCCTAATTCGGTAAACCTAGTTACCATAGGTTTTGTGTTTCCAATTTTTGTTTAATTTGTTTCAAACTTAGAACGTGTGATCTCTTATGTTATTGTTCTCAAGTTAGGATTGATAGATTTACTTTACTATCATGCATTGAAAGAATTAAGGCCTTGAAAACCTTAAACCCTAAAGGCCTTTAAAACCTTGTAAACAAATTGTTTAATCCGGTTTTCATAAAATCGTTTTGAGGTTTATAAATTTGAATGATCAATTCGTTTTTGACCGTACGATTTGAGAATCACAAGGGCCTTGAAAACCCTCAATTTAATCTTGCTTGATATTTTAAAGATTAAAATTGAACATCTAAAGGGCCTTGAAACCCTAATTACCATAATTAATAAAATCGGGTGAAGAATTGATTAATTATTTCATGAGAGTTAAGGTGATAGAAATTGTTTGATGCATTCATAATATGAAACCCTAAGTCATGATACTATTATCCGGCCTTGAAACCGACCTAGGTCTAAACCTTGTCGACCTTGAAATCGACTTAGGATTGTTTTGCATCTCATCCTAGTAATCATGAATCTTGTGAACGTGTGGTCTTAGACTAAGAACCATGTAGTATTCTTCATGGACGTGTGTCTTTAGATATTTATTGTTCTTAGCCACATGTTAGTCATTTGAACATAGGATGGTTGCACCATAATACATCATGAACATATATACCATGTATTAAGACTGTTGCACCATGGTCGTATAGAACCACTTAGGCCAAACACTAAAACCACAAACCCTAATCCTTAATTGAACTTGTTTGTGAGTTAGGATGATAGATTGTTTGTTTAAGTATAGTTTGGCCGATCCTAAGTTAGTTTGGCCGGTTCTAGACCAAACCTTGGCCGCATGGCCTAATCCGACCATATAGATATAGGATTCGATCATATCAAGTTACATTGCACAAATCTGATTGTTTTATACTTGAAACGTATATATCATAACTTTCTAGGTTTGTTGCATCATTCCATGGCCGTATGGCCTTAATTGGTCGAACCATTCGAATGTTTGGTCGGTACTCACACCACTAAATAGAATGATCTCAAATGTCGAAAATCTAAAGATATATATATAATCATTAGACACATAAGTTATCCTAAAGTCCAATGGACATGGTGAATGTATCACAGAGGCAATAATGCCACTAAGAAATGATAGATACATTTATCCACCATCAACTTTGCTAAGAGTCTCAAAGATCAGAATCTGAATATTAAAATCCTCTAGACCTTTGGACAGAGTTATGATCACCAAAGGCTATAAACCTTTGGACAATGTTATGATCACCAAAGTCTATAAATGAATTGAGGAATAATAGATCCCATGACTTTAAGTCTATGGATGAATATAACTCAGCCCCAATATACAAATCTGATCTCATATCTATTGCTACCTGAGTAAATCAAAGAAATGCTAATTGAGTCCTCCTAATTCCACACCATTTCTTGAAGCCAATAAGGCATCAGAGGATAAGAAATGAATCTAAATGAAAGTAACCATGTCCATCATGATAAACCACACATGGCTGTAGTGGATGGACAGGACATGGTCGTGGCTAATACATTCCATATGGCCACAAGAATGACTATGGCAGGCCGTAGGTACCAACCTACATAGGCCATGGTCGAGACAGAAGCTGTGGCATTTCTAAACCACATATACTCGACCAAATTCAATATGCCATAAGTGTGGAATGAGTAACCGATGGAACAAGTCTAGTCGACTCATGGGCGACCGTGAGTTTGACCATAGAGCCAAGAACGATCAAGGTCAAGAGTGAGGACGAGGTGGTATATCCAAACCACCACACTCGACCAAATCCGTTTGCCTGAAATATGGCATACACAATCATTGGCAAAGACTTGTAAAACTCCCAAACATCTTTGTGACCTCTATCAAGAGAGTCCAAAAGAGATGAATCTAAAAGCTCATTTGGTTCAAAATGGCAATGGTGATAAACAAAATAAACTTATGAATTATGAAACATATAGTTGTCTAAAATGAATAAGCTAGATTTTGGCAATAAGAGTTCATGAATGAGTGTATAGTCAGTCTAATAAGACCTATGGCCAAAGGCACGATTTTATTCACCTAATAATACCCATTGATTCATAAATACTTAAGTATGAATGGTTTCCACATTGGACCAATGGGCAAAGGAACCAAAAGTTCCTATAGTTCTAAAGAAAATCACCTAAGGCATTTGTCAAGCCTATTCCTACATACCCTATTGATCTAGACTATGCTAAGGATCAATATGATATAGGCTTAAAACCAAGGTTAAGCCACGAAATTTTAAACACTTTATGGCATTATTGGATTAGCCACCCAAGTCTAAACTTGATGCAAAGAATGATAAGACAAAGGCACAAAGAGTTATCCCAAAAGATCTCACGTTGTGTAACATGTGCACAAGGGTTACTCATTAGGCTATAATGTCCTAAGTACCACGTGATTAGATTATGTCCATGAGGGGGAGATAGGATAAATTATTATCCATGAACATATTACAAATCACCTGTGGATATTACATGCGGGTTGACCATGGTCGAGACCGGTAAAAACCATTGAATGGTCCGGGTTGTCATTCTCGATCACATCGAACATATACGACCCATCCATGATTATACATGGATCATACATGGTCTATAAGTAATTCTCCCATGGTTCATCCGCGGCTCATCCGCGGCACACCCGTGGACCAAATGTGGTTCATTTCGCGGCTCATCCGCGATACACCCATGGACTAACTATGACTTATAAAAGTCTAAAACTTATGGACATTATGAATTCATATGTATAGACCATTACCCATAAGGTCTACAACTCCCATTCTAAAGCTCAGGGACAATATGAAATTACATGTACAAGATCAATATGCATCAGGCCATATAAGTGAGCATAGATATTCCCATCTCAGATTGATTAAGGGTCATGAACCAGACACATACATATACCATCTTAAGAAATCTGAATAAACCACCACAAACATATGTGCCATATAAGATGGAACCTCAGAAGAGGATTGGGAATATATGTTGGATAAGAATGTTTTCTCCACAAGTTTATAAAGGAACCTTGAGCCAAAATATAGGTGATCAAACAGTGGCCAGGTACACAGATTACATGACTAATAGTATTCTAGTTATCCAACATTAAAATGGAGAAAGCTATAAGCTGGTAAAGATAAATAGAAATGGTATAAACCATTATGATCTTGGCAAGATCCTCGAACTAGGAAATGATTTAAGACGTCCAAAAGAAATAAATATTATACAAAGCTAGCTAATCAAATGCCAAGACACATTGACCCAAAATGACTAAGTCATGTATATATAAACCAGCTTGCACCACGAGTTGAATGTCCTAGAGTGACATTATAAATTTGCTACTGATTCTATACAAGATAGACCAATGAGTTCCATAAGATAAGAATCCTCGGAAATGAAAGGTGCTGAAAATGAAATCCGAGATTTTGTAAAGAAACCATCACAGACATAGAAAATGGTCGACCACAATATATGATACCATACAATGGGATTTGGAACGCCAAAACCCATGGCATTGAAGGTGATTTGGGACGCCAAAACACCATAGTATTAAAGGTCATAAGATTGCAATCGTTTATGTTATGTCTGGACTGAAATGGAACGCATAAAGTGTATCGGTACCAAATGATAAGAATGCGCAAAATAAGTAGCACAAATGAACATAAGATAATGCGAGGATCATACACCCACATAAGAGTACTCATAAGGATCATAAAGATCATAAGAAGGTCGTGGGGTTAAAGTAAAGAGATTAGGCGTATTGGCCATACATAAGAAACGCCATCAGATAAACCAGTGATAAATAAGTCTTGTGAGGAAAAGAAATTCGTGAGAGATAGGACATGACCACGTGACCTTAAAGGTGCTCATGTTCCTACTTAAGTCATTCAAGCATAGCTTGTTACACAAGGAGACTCACAAGGACTAAGGAACAAACTATAAGGAGATATACTCCTATGTGGTGGATGCTACCATATAATCTCGAATCTAATAAAGTCTATGAATAGAAATTCATAAGGTCTGGTCATAAGAAACATATTGACATATAAAGATGTCATGGGTAGTATATGGTTCACTGGATAGATAATAAGAAAGGTACCAGAAAGATGAGAAAATAAGTTCTCAAGAACAACATTGTTCCTAGCTGTTTATGGACTGAATAAAAGCAGCTGCATATAGTATGATAGACTAGGTAATACTTAGCAATGAGTTCTATAAGAACCATCAGTCCATATATCTATATATAAGTGTTCTCTTACAAGAGAAGCTCTTTGTGTTTATATTGAACCAATCCATAGAAATGGTTCAGGTCATTGGTTAAAACCTTAGAACCGACCATGTCATATGTACGGCAAGCCATGGGCGTATATGTTTGTAAAAGATCAGCACGTCCCAAGCTTATAAAAGAATGATGGATGGCCGTGGCAAGCCATCTGGTCCATGCCTAAGGACCATGTCTTCCATGACCATATCTAGTTCTAAGGAACCAAAGGCAGTACACAAACTGCATCTATACATCACCACGTAAAAGCCATGTTGTTGCTGCAACATTAGGCTATAATACCTCAGCCACTCATAGGTAAGTTGTTTAAGGCATAAATGGACAAGGTCCATGACCTTACATATAGGTCTTAACACGAAATGAGGTTTACAACAAGAAAATTTTGGTATATTTTATATACTAACCAAATTTGTACTAACCAACCCAAAGAGGGGTTAAGTGGTTAAGTGTTTTTGATGATACAGGTTATCTATTAGATCTTATTTCAGGTTATACTTTGGCAATACCATCAGAGTAGCATCAGCCAAGTTAGTGGATGAGTTTTGGTCGAGATCAATCCAACCAAAACGCATTTTGGTCGAAGGAAATGAAGATAGGTCCATACGGACCAATGCACCTGCGTGTAAGCCGAGACGTACTGGTCAAAGTCAATACATCCGACCAGAACATGAAATGGACGAATGCCTGGATGTACACTTGAAGATTCACGGAGTTAATCACCTAAGAAGTCAGGAGCGTTCAAGTTACGATTCAAGAAGAGTCACATCAACAGCAACATTCAGAGATGTCCAAATCAGGGGGAGTAATATGTGTTGTACTCTTTTTCCTGTCTATGGTTTCCATTTTTCCCAAATGGGTTTTTGGTTTTCCTGGAGAGGTTTTAATGAGGCAACATTAAGCATATTACGAGCTCTATATGGTTATGGCATCCAAGGGGGAGTGTTATGAACAACATTGTGGATAGCCAATAACCGGACCGACTAGTAAACCTATGGTCAATAGGTTTACCATAAACCCATGGCGTGTTGGTTTATGTATAATCCTAAACCCACTTGGTTTAGGTTTACTCTATGTAATCCTAGATAAGGATAGTTTACTACTTGTGTTTATCCTTATCTTTATTCATGCTTATCTATAAGCTTTATGTATTCCCTATATAAAGGGAACTCCCCATGTACTTTATGATTAAGTTAATGCACGAAATCTTCATCTTATTTCTCTTGTTCACAACATGTTTTTTTTTTTAAAATCATACCAATATCAGATATATTTACTCAAACTCTCCTTAAATCTTACCATATCTGAAATCCATCAAACCATTCTTAAATCATTAATTCAATACACCCCCTACATTTTTGGCATCTAAAATATCTAGATTTACTAGATGGTGTGGATTTATATCTAGATGACAACATTTAAATGGTAATGCAATTGTATGTTCACATGAACATCATCTATCATCTGAAAATTTGTAAATAGATCATTTATCTCCAAACCATGAACACGACTTTGCAACACATGGGAAATAGATAAATAGAACTAGAAAAAAATAATAAGGTGAAAAAAAATATAATAATTAAACAAATAAAAATGGAATTTACATTGAAAACGGTCATTGTATATCTGTTTCACGGAGACAAAAAGAAAAGAAAGTATCCAAATTTTCAATAATTTCCTTTTTTTCTTTCAATTTAGGTTTTCCATATTTTCGAACCCTCCGCTTCTATATAAATACATGCATATGGAACTACTTTTTCACCAAACAAAACTCATTGCTACTTCTCCATAAAATATAGCTTCTGCACTTCTATTCAATTCCACTTCCAGGTATCCGTTTTCCATATAACATAGTTCGAAACACAAGGGAAATAGATAAATAGAACTAGAAAAGGATAAAATGGTGAAAAGAAAATAATTCAAGAAACAAAAATTAAATTTACGTTGGAGACGTCATTGTATCCTGTTTCACGTACCAAAAAGAAAGAAAGTATCAAAACTAAACCTATTAAGCAATCCAAATCTTCAACAATTTCCTTTTCATTTACATCCAATTTCCATTTTTATTTAATTTTTCTTTATTTTCGAACCCTCTAGCTTCTATATAAACACATGTATACGGAACTATTTTCTTTCACCAAACAAACTCAATACTACTTTTCCTTAAATATCTATCAAACTTGTTTCTCTCTATCCAAAAAGTCAAGAACCAAACAACGATCAATCATGGCTTTGATCAATAGCAAATCTTTCTTCACTTCTCTTATGATTCTTATGGCACTTTTGGAGTTGGAGTGGAAGGAACGGTTCACAAAGTCGGCGACTCGAGCGGATGGACCATGATGGGTGTGGATTACCAAGCTTGGGCATCTTCAAGAACTTTTCAAGTTGGAGACTCTTTGGTTTTCGAATACAACAACGAGTTCCACGACGTCACTGAAGTCACTCCCCATGACTTCGAGCTATGTGATCCGTCTAATCCACTAGCGAGATACCAAACCGGATCTGACACGGTAACTCTAACCAAACCTGGACTCCAACACTTCATATGCGGAGTTCCTGGTCACTGCGACATAGGACAAAAGCTGGACATCCTCGTCTTCCCGGCCTCCTTGGGTCCAGTGGCTGCTCCTGTTCCGGGACCAGTCAGAACACCAAGCTCTTCTATGTCTCCTTCACCTTCTCCCTTGGCTGATTCACCAACGTATGCTCCACACTTTCAGATGGGACCATCACCTCTTTGAAGCGCAGTCTCCGTTTCAGCTTGTTGGCTTTAGTCTTTTGTTATTGCAATCTTGTTGACACCTTTTATTGTTTTGATTTTCATCATTGTAATGAATTAGGTCTTGCTTTCTTGTAATTCCCTTTCTTGCAGCCGATTTGTTAATACAATTTATTTTAAATGTATAAGAGCTACGATTGAATCACCATAATATTACATTAGTAACTCTTTTTTCAAATATTATCAAAGAAAAAGAAAACCTACAGGATAAAGTGGTTTTGTGTCATCAAAGTTATAAAATTATTGTGTTGTAACATAATTCTGATTCAAATAAGCAACATAATCGTTATATGAAAAACCAACGATTACAGAAAGATCAAACCAAAGCCGGTGAACAACAATAAGCCCCAGAAACAGAAAGCTAATGGAATAGTGAAACATTCCCTAGAAACTAAAGACATCGAACAGATTACATGCTCCCGTAAACTAAAAAACTATGCTTTCAACCTTAGAATTTAACAATACATACAGATCACAGAAGATAATGCTATGCTAATGGCAAAGAAAACCGAGAAGAGGAGGAGACAAAGAAACCAGATGGGTAGGTTAAGAACTTAAAACATGAACTTAGAGTTTCATGTAATAAAAGTTTTTTTTTTTTTGTGATTTTGGTGAGAAAAATCTATTTTGTGATTTCAGCGAAATTTATGATTTCAGCAAAAACTGTGATTTCTTGTTTCAGCGAGAAACACAATTTTCTGGTTTCAATGGGAAACTTAAGTTGTAGTTTTGGATGGAAAACGTAATTTGCGGATTTGGCGGAAGCTCTTGATTTACAATCTGGCAAGAAAACACGATTTTCAGTTTAAGGGCGAAAAGCAATTTTACAGTTTTGATGAAAAACTAAGTGTTGCGGCTTTAGTAGGAAAAATATTTTGTAGATTTGGGAGGAGAATGCAATTTTGCGGTTTGGACAATAAATACAATTTTACGATTTTGACAGGAAAACATAATTTTACACTTTTGGCGGAAAATACAATTTTTTTACAATTTGGTAGAAAAGATCATTTTTGTTGTTTAAGCATGAAAACTCAATTTTCCACTTTAGGCAGGGAAGACTTGATTTTATAGTTATGGTAGGAAAACACAATCTTGCCGTTTTTGCGGGGCATTTGATTTGGCATGAAACGTGATTTTACGATGGTTGCGGAAAATCTGATATCACGGTTATGGCAGGAAACACAATTTTGTGGTTTTGGGGGAAACTTTATTTTGGGATTTCAGAGGGAAAATTGATTTTGCGAGTTTAATGGGTAAAATGCAATTTTGTTGTTTCAATTGGACTCTTTTTCGTGTAAAACCGCAAGTGGGCTTTAGCCGAGTTTTAGACCTTCTCGGGCCATTTTCGACTTGAGCGTTTTCACGATTTTGTCGAAAGAGCAATTCTGAAACAATGTCGATTCCGACGAGAGTTCAAATTTTCGTATAGCTCAAACAACCTTAGGTGTTTAGTTAACCGTTGCCGTTTTACACGATCAATTCGAACTTTATACGAGGAAACAAGTTCTTGCGGTAAACTTCCAACGTCAGTACCGATCGAGACAAAACAAGAACGAGTTAGATCCAATTTCGAAGGAAGGAGTAACGAGGACGGGATGAAAATGGATAT
Source organism: Moricandia arvensis (assembly GCA_905132765.1). Taxonomy (NCBI): domain Eukaryota; kingdom Viridiplantae; phylum Streptophyta; class Magnoliopsida; order Brassicales; family Brassicaceae; genus Moricandia; species Moricandia arvensis. The sequence continues at coordinate 5,900 of CAJHQP010006730.1, read as the reverse complement.
TGATGCATTCAACTCGCCGAATGGACGAGTTGGATTGCATGTCCGACCCAACTCGCTCATTCGGTGAGTTGGTCATCTTGTTTGATCTAACTCGCCGAACAGGCCAGTTGGTCGTCTTGTTCGATTCAACTCGCCGAACGGGCGAGTTGGTCGTCTTGTTCGATCCAACTCACCGAACGGGCGAGTTGGTTGGCCCACGTCTCCCAACTCGCCCATTCGGCGAGTTGGTCGGCCCATGCTTCCCAACAAGCCCGTTCGGCAAGTTGGACTGTTCCAACTCGCCGAACGGGTGAGTTGGTCGGCCCATGCTGCCCAACTCTCCCGTTCGGCAAGTTGGTAGGCCCACGTCACCCAACTCGCTCGTTCAGCGAGTTGGACTGGTCCAACTCCCCGAACGGGCGAGTTGGTTGGCTCGTGCGGTTCAACTCGCCCGTTGGGTGAATTGGACAGCTTGCTTGGCCAGCTCTTTCGTTCGGTGAGTTGGACAATCGAGCCTTATAGTCGTTTCGTTGTTTCGATGCTGGGGGATCTGTTTGTCTGAGGCTGTTTCGATGCTGGGGGATCTGTTTGTCTGAGGCCTAGAGTAACCTTTCTCGAGAACTTATCGTACGAACCCTCTTTGGGGGATCCATACGAAGCTCGATTTCGATTTTTCCGTTCTTCTTTTTTCAAAATATTATCTCTCTCTTTTCAAAGAGGACATTTCTCCGAAAGTTTCTGACGTTGGTTCTGTCGTGGCCGATTTTAACCCCAAAATATTTTTTTATGGGAACACTCGATTTTGTGATTTCAGCGAAAATTGTAACTATCTATTTTGGTGAGAAAACAAGATATTGTGTAATGGATAAATGCTTTCAACACTTATCTGCTTCCTAATTGCTTAAAATAATATCTAGCTAATGCATTTTTATACGATTCCACTTCCGGGTACCCGTTTTTGACTCCATATATCATAATTCGTAACACAAGGGAAATCGATAAATAGAACTTGAAAATGATAAATGTGGTGAAAAGGATAAATATAATATTTCAAGAAACAAAAATGAACTTTACGGTGGAGACATCATAGAATATCTGTTTCACGTATACAAAAAGGAAATAAAGTATCAAAACTAAACCTATTAAGTTATCCAAATTTTCAACAATTTCTTCTTTTTTTTTATCTAGCTTATCCTTATTTTCGGTTTTTGCAGGAAAATCTTAACTTTTGTTATTGTGGTAGTAATCTAGTGTATATGTACGGAAAAGCATCTGATAGACATAATAATTACAGAAACAAAAAAGAAATTTACTTTGAAGATGGTCTAGTATATCTGTTTCACATACACAAAAGGGAAAGAAAGTATCAAAAGTAAACCTATTAAGTTATCCAAATTTTCAACAATTCTTTTTAAATGACATCCAATTTCCTTTTTTTTAATTTAGCATTTCCTTATTTTCGAACCCCTCCGCTTCTTTATAAACACATGTATATGGAACTATTTCTTTTCACCAAACAAACTCGCTACTTCTCCATAAATATCTATCAAACTTGTTTCTCTCTATCCAAAAAGTCAAGAACCAAACAACGATCAATCATGGCTTTGATCAATAGCAAATCTTTCTTCACTTTTCTTCTGATTCTTGTGGCACGTTTTGGAGTTGGAGTGGAAGGAACGGTTCACAAAGTAGGCGACTCGAGCGGATGGACCATGATGGGTGTGGATTACCAAGCTTGGGCATCTTCAAGAACTTTCAAGTTGGAGACTCTTTGGTTTTCGAATACAACAACGAGTTCCACGACGTCACTGAAGTCACTCCCCATGACTTCGAGCTATGTGATCCGTCTAAACCACTTGCGAGATACCAAACCGGATCTGACACGGTAACTCTAACCAAACCTGGATTCCAACACTTCATATGCGGAGTTCCTGGTCACTGCGACATAGGACAAAAGCTTGACATCCTCGTCTTCCCGGCCTCCTTGGGTCCAGTTGCTGCTCCAGTTCCGGGACCAGTCAGAACACCAAGCTCTTCTATGTCTCCTTCACCTTCTCCCTTGGCTGATTCACCAACGTATGCTCCACACTTTCAGATGGGACCATCACCTCTTTGAAGCGCTCAGCTTGTGGGCTTTAGTCTTTTGTTATTGCAATCTTGTTGACACCTTTTCTTGTTTTGATTTTCATCATTGTAATGACTTAGGTCTTGCTTCCTTGTAATACCTTCCGATTTGTTAATAAAATTTAATTTAAAAGTATAACAGCTACGTTTAGGTCATCAATTTATAATATTATCAAAGAAAAAGAAAACCTAAGAAACCGACGAATTCCTTAATTCCGACGACATACCGACGAATTTTTTCCTCAGAATCGCGATGTTTTCTTGTAGTGGCAATTTCTTTGGGTCCGGTCCGAGAAAGAAGAAACCAGATGGGTGGGTTAAGAACTTAAAACTCGGACCCGTGTTTCCTGCAATAAAAGGACTTTGTAATTTTGGTGAGAACACTCGATGTTGTGATTTCAGCGAAAACAGTGATTACCTATTTTGGTGAGAAAACACGATATCGTGGTTTTAAAGGGAAAAAAGTATTTTGTGGTTTTGACGGGAACTCATGCTTTACAGTTTGACGAGAAAACATGATATTTCAGTTTAAGCGGGAAAAAGAAAGTTTATGGTCTTGGTGGAAAAACTCGGTGTTGCGATTTTGGTAGGAAAGCTAATTTTGTAGATTTGGCGGGAAGATGCAATTTTGCGGTTGAGACAACAAAATTCAATTTTACGATTTTGGTTGGAAAACTTAATTTTGCAGATTTGGTGGGAAGATGCAATTTTGAGGCTGTGGCAGGAAAAAGCAATCTTGCGATTTTGTGGAAAACTTGATTTTACGATTTTGGTGGAAAACTAAATTTTACAGTTTTGAAGGAAAAAATACAATTTTGCGATTTTGTGATTTCTAGTATGAAAACGTGATCTTATGGTTTTAGTGTGAAAATCAAAATTTTCGATTATGACGTAGGAAATGCGATTTTGTGGTTTTAGCAAAAAACTTGATTTTTTTATTTGGCAAAAAAAACTGTTTTTGTAATTTTTAATCACAAAATATATATAATGAATATATGCTTCCAACACGTATCCGTTTACTAATTTTTATAAAAAAAATCTAGCTTCTGCACTTCTATACAATTCCACTTCCAGGTATCCGATTTCCATATAACATAGTTCGAAACATAAGGGAAATAGATAAATAGAACTAGAAAAGGATAAAATGGTTAAAAGAAAATATAATAATACAAGAAACAAAAATTAAATTTACGTTGGAGACGTCATCGTATCCTCTTTCACGTACCAAAAAGGAAAGAAAGTATCAAAACTAAACCTATTAAGTTATCCAAATCTTCAACAATTTCCTTTTAATTTACATCCAATTTCCATTTTTATTTAATTTTTCCTTATTTGGGAACCCTCCGCATCTATATAAACACATGTATATGGAACAATTTTCTTTCACCAAAAAAACTCATTACTTCTCCATAAATATCTATCAAACTTGTTTCTCTCTATCCAAAAAGTCAAGAACCAAACAACGATCAATCATGGCTTTGATCAATAGCAAATCTTTCTTCACTTCTCTTATGATTCTTATGGCACTTTTTGGAGTTGGAGTGGAAGGAACGGTTCACAAAGTCGGCGACTCGAGCGGATGGACCATGATGGGTGTGGATTACCAAGCTTGGGCATCTTCAAGAACTTTTCAAGTTGGAGACTCTTTGGTTTCGAATACAACAACGAGTTCCACGACGTCACTGAAGTCACTCCCCATGACTTCGAGCTATGTGATCCGTCTAATCCACTAGCGAGATACCAAACCGGATCTGACACGGTAACGCTAACCAAAACTGGACTCCAACACTTCATATGCGGAGTTCCTGGTCACTGCGACATAGGACAAAAGCTTGACATCCTCGTCTTCCCGGCCTCCTTGGGTCCAGTTGCTGCTCCTGTTCCGGGATCAGTCAGAACACCAAGCTCTTCTATGTCTCCTTCACCTTCTCCCTTGGCTGATTCACCAACGTATGCTCCACAGTTTCAGATGGGACCATCAACTCTTTGAAGCGCTGTCTCCGTTTCAGCTTGTTGGCTTTAATTAGTCTTTTGTTATTGCCATCTTGTTGACACCTTTTATTGTTGTGTTTTTCATCATTGTAATACTTAGGGTCTCGCTTCCTTGTAATTTCCTTTTCTTCCAACCGATTTGTTAATACAATTTTTTTAAAAGTACCAGTGTAAGATTTACTTTCATGATTTCTATTGTGAAATCTATTCCAAGACCATATCTAGATTTAGAATAATTCAATCCTAATATATTTTCTAGAGAAGAAGTAAGAATCACTAACCTTGTTCCTTGCTTGGATGCAACTCCACCAATTGATCTTCTCCCTTTAACCTTCTCTTTGGTAATTTCCTTGATGGACAAGAAATCCCAAACTTCCTTAATCTCTTCTTTTATGATCCTTTTGTTGTAAAGTGTGTTTAGCAAAATGACTTCACGTCATTAGCAAAGACATGCAAGAGGATTCTTTTATAATAATTAAGGGTTGTGTTGTAACCAACAACTCTCCAATATATCTCTTTGGTATTTTAATAGTATTAATGCATCATAATATAAAATTATATGCATTAAATCTTATGGTAATATATTCCTTTATTATTACCTTCACACACACACACACATATATTATATATATATATATATGATCATGAGATTAAGGACATTTATATTATAAGGTAAAGTAGGAGGGTTATCAATACACCCGGATTCTAACTCATTAATCGAAACCGATCCATCACGGTATCGTCTTTTATATTAGAATCTAAAAAACATTAATGATGAACTTAAACTTTATATTAAACCAATATAACACATAGGTCATATAGAATATAAAATATTCTTACATTCTCCCACTTGACCTTTGTGTGTCAACTTAAGGGTTCAATAACTTTAATGTGCACTTTTACATCAAGTTCACTTGATCTTTACTAAAACTAGAAATGATCGAATCATGGCGGTTGTATGTCATTAAACGACATAGTCCCTTCCATGTATCACAAATCATTTCTAATTTTATATTATATTTACATGAGAAGAATTTTTATTCGTCAAAACTTTATCATATGTTATCTATGAACTTTAAGTGTATACACATACTTTAATGATAACATATTTACTAAATCAGAAACTTGACTTTAAGTGAATTCCTAGGTGTCAAATACTTAATGAGCATTCCATAACTATAATAGCAAGGCTTTATCTATAATACCCATATGTTCTAAATGGCCATTAAACGTCTTGGGTGGTTAAGCTTTAGTTGCGGATCCGCTATCATTATACCCGTTCTTATGTGCTCAATGACACTCTATGTTTCTGAATTTCTTCTTTAACAGACAAGTACTCTAACTTAATGTACTTACCACCCTTCCAGTACTTGTCATCCTTTTCAAAAGAAGATAACTGCAAAAATTATCACCATAAACTCTCAGCGGCTTGGCTATAATGTCAACAATCCAAAACCCTTGAGAGAAATTTCCGCAGCCTCCATAAATGAATTGTGGCTTCAAAGCATACCATAATTCAGCCTTAGTAGTGAGAGTAGCAATGACAAACTGCTTTCCACTTTCCTTATATTGTTCTCTCAATTAATAAGAACAATAGCTAAACATTGATTTTTACCATCAATGCATCCAACATAATCTGAATTTGAATATCCAATGACATTTAACTAATTGGATCTCTTTTATGTAAGCATGTTCTTGATGGTGCCTTGCAAGTACCAGAAGACCTTTCTTTGCAGCGTTCCATTGGTTCATTCTGTGATTATTATCATATCGGCCCAACTTTCCAATATCAAAAACTGATATCA